>JAGGAU010000040.1:13494-68186 GCA_017657275.1 Termitomyces sp. T108 | reverse complement strand
CCCGATAAAAAATGCGACAAGACCAAAACTATAAGTGTTAGAAGTTATGGGACTTGTTGAGTCCAGGAGGCCTGGCATCCTGAGATGAAGGACGAGGGAAAGATGGAAGCAGTGATACTTCTTCGCACGGCCTCGATACCTTAGCGTTACAGATCGATACTTAACTGCGGACTGATAGTATGATAAGAACTTAATTAAACGGGTTCATAATGGGTATACCGCTGGCTAAAAAGGAGTATTCAACAAGCAGTCCAATAGTGTCAGAGTCCATTCGGTTCATGCGGTCTATGCTCCCCAATAACTGACTTATTGCGAGCACAGAGAATGGCGCCTTTGAGAGGACCCTGAAGAGAAACAATACTATAATGTCCGACAAATACGGAACGTGTGGAATTTCGAACCTTGGACCTGTGACCAATCCGAGATCGACAATCGACTTACCTACCGAAGCTCCGAGTATGCTCATGACTGATAGATACACCGTTTACTGGGCTATCACCTCCTGTCCATGGTCTTGCATCTGTCGACGTCGTTCAAATGGTTTGTTTCCAGTGTCGCTCATCACAATCCCGACTCGAGGGTAGTCCCCTGACCTCGCTCCGTTGCAGTTTCTATCCAGCGTGAAAAACAAGCATCCCAACTTCCCGGGCTATAGTTGGGCCAAAACTTCATCTGATTTACTCATGGTCAGGAAAAGGTAGAAAGCATTACGTCAAAATTCAGCATCAGCCGATCTCGCGAGTTTGGAACTTGAAGCTTGAACTTTTGCTTTGAGTGGTGGACAATTATGGATGTCTGAGATGTACTCGTCAACAAACTTGTTGAAAACTCATATTGTAGGGTACTTTGACCGTCCTATTAGGCAAAGATGACTTGGCTGTCTTGCTTCCTTGCTTCCTGTCTGCCATGCGTTATGGTTATGGAGAATCGCCATCGAAGAATTTTGGACCCATCACTAACCACGACCAGATATTCGCGCACCAAGCATTTCGGAACTCCACAGGGCGAAATTGGATCCTGAAACTGAGACAGTGCATACAGACTCCACGCGATTCACATCAAAGCAGGTCTGAAGTAACGATTCGCAATATTGAATCGTAGTCCACCACACAGCCTGCGAACTCTCGTCTTCACTCGAATGCACGAATAACGGTCCCTACTTCCCGGAATCCTGGCCACCTTGGTCGACACCTTCATCAGCGGCTCAAGTGGGATTCTGGACGCCGTGTCCGGGATTTCTACCAACATTGGAGACTGAATGGGCCTATGCTAGGTAAAAGCACCTGACCTTTCTTGTACTTGGATTCCCTCGCCGTTATTCAAACTTCAAAGCACCTGACCTTTCTTGTACTTGGATTCCCTCGCCGTTATTCAAACTTCGAACCCCAGATATGACCTCGACATCCTTGTTCCACCCGAGCTTACCTTGCCGCCGAGCAATTAATCATACACGTATCGTGTTGATTCTGTATTCCTTAATAGCATTTGTGAGAAAACTTGTGACGGAAGAAATCTTATCTGGAGAAGTAGAGCTTTCGGCGATTTCTGCTGTCAAGAAGGTGAGTTTTACTGATCCTTTACTCTAGCAATTCTAACAATACGACAGAAGTACAGTCACTTGATCTGTCACCCTGCTATCCGGACATCTATACACGGACTACTGTGAATCATGTGAGAAGTGAGAAATTATCATGGCGTCAAATTATCACCGCCTTGGGAAAGGGATCCCAGCTTTCCTCCGGACCGCCCCTGGCTGCGATCCTTGTTCCTCATTTCTCCTTCCATGAGGCGCATGGCATACTATGTAACACCTCCGATGAACCCGCTTTCTTGTCGCTCCGTCCCACCGGTTCGTGCCTTCACGAGATTATATTGACTGTCCTTTCAGTAAGAGGGTTGTACAACTCAAGTCTAGTATCTCACATATTCCACAGCCAATAATTTGTTGATATGAATGATCCCAGTTCCTCCAACAGAGCACAAAGGGTTTTGATTCATACCGAGACCAACGTGAGAAGTTCTAAAGGTGTGCGTGGTGTGCGGACCATCCTTCACTAAGAATAGCATTTGACAAGCAAGTTACCATAGCCTCTTGTCTGTCAACCTATTTATCCCCTTTGCTTTCCTGGTCTTCTCCCCGTAACATCAGCTTGCCAATGTCTGTTCTCCTTGAGCCCTCTCGCGATCTGGATTTTCCGCGTATGTTGCTGATTTTGTCTTTGTGAAGGTCCTTCTTAGCCATGTCTTGAGCATAGATCTAATCCCTCCTGGAAAATCTGCGATATGCTTACTGTCCATATCGAACAGAAATGTATATGCTGTAGATTATAAAGTGATGACTACTGATCCAAAGGCACGCTAACATACTGTCGATCCCGACGATTGATATATGTGCTGATTTTCTATCCATCAGAGGTACCTTGCCAGACCAAATAAAGGCAGGATCGAAGCAGGAGGTTCTATCGACGTGATACGTAAGAGACTCAATTCACGTTGTGAACTCGAGTGCCAAAACGCAGCGCTTTTAGTACATTATCAACTTCCGAGGACAAACGAGGAGAGACAGCAGCAGGAGCGGCGCAAGAGCGAGTTTCTCATCGAGACTAGGATGGTGTCCAGCAACGAAAAGAAACCTAGCATTTTGCAGCGTTTGGTACGTCGTAAGCACACCGCGAGGTCTGTTACTAATGCAATTTCATTCCTCATAGAAGTCTCACGCTTGGACCGAAGAAACTGAAAACCTCAAAGTCCACAAGCAAAAGCTCACAGTTCGCACTCTTCCCCCAATGAACGAGAATGAAAAGGAAAAAGAGAGTTCATCCTTATCAAATCATGATGGACTTCCGACATATGACGACGTTTTGACCGATGCTAGAAACATATATCTACTATCGCATATCGAGGAGGCACAGAAGGAGCTCGATAATCTTCAGATGACGATCAATGACTTCAGGAAGACGCTTCGTCAGTCAGCACGCGCAGTAGTATGAATCAAGGATGCAATATTATACGAACACAGTGGAACTCACCATGGACATAGTTAATGGACATAATGGTATCTTATAGCATATTTTGGTTTAAATGATCTTAAATACTAAATCAGAGTCCAAAAGAACAATTCTACTTCGCAGTATGTATACAAGTATCAATTTAATACAAAATACATCAGCAGACAGGAAATAAATATAAGAAATAACATTGACTATGATGGCGATATGTAGGACAAAGTCGTACCGGAGACATTAGATATCGTCCTTTGTCGTTCTCCCCGTCTACTCGGCCCCACAGAAACAGGTTGATACAATGTTATTGGTTCCACATAGGTATTTGGGTCAAAACGCGTGTACTGCGAGTTGGCCGACCGGATTGAGTTGATGGACTGGCGCGACGAAGCCCGATGAAGATCATGTACCCCGTTTGCACTCCCGTCGCCTACAGACAGATAACCGTTCGGTCCAAGATGAGTCAAATCTGATATATTGCGATATGAAGTAGGATCAGGGTTAACTAGTCCTGGATTCGAGTAACTCTGTTGCGGAATGTTGCGACCCGCTCTCACCGAGCGAGAACCAGATCGGACGGAGGCGTTTTCGGTCATTGAGCGAGGAGGGTCATGTGTAGCTGCGCGGGAAGCGACAGAGCTTGGGCGAAGGTGGTCAGCTGCAGCGAGCGAGCGTGACGAGGCTTGAGTCATTGGAGGATTAGGAGCTTGTGAATTGCCGGAGACGCGGGAAGGACTGAATATGAGAGGCGTCATGGAATCCCTTGCACCGGAACCATTGTTTCGAAGGGAATGTGCCATTGAACGTAGGCTGGCAGCGTAATCCAGGTTTGGGGTAAGGAGGTTCTCTTGCAGTGGACGTGCAGAGTTTGGCGCCTCAGTTGGTGAAGACGACTATTGACAAATTCAGTCAGCTTCATCCAAACACTCGTACTCAATTAGACGTACGGGAGGCACTACAGTGAATCCATAAACAGTGGCAGACGTAGGATTTCGTTGCAAAGACGGCCTAACACCACTGACTCCCAAGAACGCCGGATTCTGGGAACTACTGCCTGGCATTGTCGACGACGAAGGTGGATTTGCGGTTTGAGGGGCAAGTAGCGAAGGTACTGTAAGATGTGCAGGACGTCGTCGAGGAGGGCCGCTTTGTCCACTCATGACGCTCCGAGGTTTTACAGGACGGCTTTGACTCTAAGATGCATGATGAGACGCTAGATCAACCCATTACACAACAAGAAAGTACAAACCATCTCTGTCACAGTAGCAATACTGGGACTTGCGCTCGATCGTCTCCACTCGTCAACCGCCCTCGGATCTGAGTAACTCGATCCAGCATCCCCAAACAAGTCCCGGATTTGTCCCATACTTGGAGAAAACGGCTGGGTATCCCTCCCCGGAGGAAGTGAAGTCTCATTCAAATTCTGGTCTTCATTGATAACGTGGAGAGGTGTCCGTTCCCGCATCCTTCTTTTGCCTTTGAGAGCACTTCCTGCGAGACTAGGCGTATTCTCATTGGGGTTCCGGGATGACGGGCCCGGCGCATCTGGTGGAGGATTGACGAGCTCAAACTGGGAAAAGTGTGTCGAGACAGATGTATGGTCCCCATAAGTCCGAGGGCGTTCTCGGGCGCCGGTAGCAGCGTCACGGACGCGAACGCTAGGTGGTGGGTCCGCTGACGGGGGTTGGTACCACGATGGCGATGTTTCCTCCGCCTCTGGGACAGCGGTCGGAGCTTTCCGCCATGGCCGCGTAAGAGTCCGGCGTAACCACGACAGTTTCTTGGGACGATTGCCCTGAGAAGATGCCGGTGCGAAAGTGACGACATTCCTCGAGGGGTTAGGGAAATAAGCTTGATTGATGTTTTCGGGAGACGGCTGGGTCCCTGTTATTTGGTGGTATTCACGAGCAGTAACCCAGGGCTGTGACGGTTCGACAAGAGGCTGAACTTGAGTGTTTTGTTGCTCAATTTCGGAAGCTGGGGGTATTGAAACAGCGTAGCGTAACAACTCAGGTCCAGGCGATGCTGTGCGGTGAATGTCCGGAGCAGGTTCTGCAGCACGAGGAGGCTGTGTCTCCCCAACGGATGTTTCAGATCCGGGAGGAGTAGGAGATTGAATTCGTGGCTGAGGTGGTGGTGGTGAAGCTTCCCTGTAACTACTTGGTGCCTGAACGCGCTGGGAACGCTGGCGGACAGGTGACGACATCGCATGTTCCATATCAAAATGGGGCGGGAGCGCAGTGACTTGATGCACTCGAGAGCCGGGTTGACGGCTGTATCTCAAATCCAAAGATGCAGCCTCTTCTTCCGCTCGCCTCAACCCAGCTTCAAAACCAAGTCGTCTGCCCTCTTCTTTGGCAGCAGCAATCAAATGTTCTTGAGCGTGCTTTCGCACTTCTGCACGAGAACGCGATGCTGCCTCCTCAGCTTTGTGACGTTGATTCTCCAACGTTCTCACCATATCCTGGGCCCTCTCAATCTCTTTACGCGCATTCTCCAACTGAAACTGGTATACTCGCAATTCAGAGCCAGCTTTCAGGGCCTCTTGTTGAGCGGTCAGCCTGCTTTCGTTCAGCGTTAAGAATTGTTCTATCGTCTGAAGATTGCTCCGTTCTAGTGCAACGGTACGCTGCCTTTCCGCATCCATCCGATCAGCTGTTAGACGTAGCGCTCTGCGCAGGGTACTGGTTTCTTTCTTCTGCTCTATCAGCTGGCGAACTACTTCTTCTGCTGTGGTCATGCCCGAGATCGTGACTTCGTTGTAAGACCGCGAATGCTGACGAGAACGTCGTCTGCTTGGGCCTGGATCTGTCTCATCGACTGCACGAGACTTTTGAGAAGCTCGGCTCGACTGTGGACGGGGTTCCTCCCGAATGCTTACAGATGTACGGCTGTTCAATAGTATCGTCTTAAGCGTTAGCCGAAGCAAGATTCCAAACGACCAACCGCTCGTAAGGATTACGCAACCGCGATCCCGGTGATAGCTGTTCCTGAGCATCCACAAAGTCCCGAAGAATTTGACTAGAGGCCCACAGTTCAGGACAGCACAACGATTCAGTAATTGCTGCCCACCTTTCGTAATCACCAGAATATAGCGATTGATTGGGTTCTTGTGCGTCCGCAACAGGTTGACTGGGTTCGAGCGCAGGTTCTTGGCGAGACTGACGATATTGGCTCTCTCGTGAATGACGATTACTGGGCCCTGGATCTTGCACCGTTCCTCTGAAAGACACAGGACGTTCTGAATACCTTTCGGATTGATCCTGTTGGCCTTGAGCACCTATTCCGGGCTCCTGAACTGAACTGTATTGAGGAACTCAACACGCTTGCAAAAAGAACGGCTGAGTATTCCTCACCCTTGTGAAGTAGCAGGATCAATATTTGCAGTAGGAAACGGAATAGTTGAAGTAAAAGCGGATTCTCTTATTTGAGGTTCAGTGAAGGTTTGTGTACGGACACTCTTTGGACTTTGAGCAGCGGAACCATTTTGGATGATCTTATTTTCATTCGCAGACACAACTTGCGATAGTCTCGTTGCGTGTGATGTATGACGTTGTTCTTGAGCATCTACAAATTCTCGAAGGACTGATCTGAAATGAGATTCTTGTATAAGGTTGGAATATAGAAGATTGAGGAGAATTATATACCCTTCTGAGTCAGCAGAGTAAGGTGTAGAGCTGTGAATTGGCACTGGCATTTCCATGGTATCTATAGGAAGGAAAACGGTGCCAGAATAGAGCCCGTGATTTAAATGGACAAGAAATCAGGATCTTTCTCCATAAGGTACAGCATTTCCTCAAGCAGTGAGCATTCGTACAGTTGACCAAGCAAGTCAGAGCACTGAACAGATGATAGACAAAAAGAAAACAACAACTCGTTGAGAACTGAAATTCCCAAGCCACGTCAGGGCCCCCCTGTGAGGGCACGTGCACTACTTGAAGTTGATCGTGATCCGGCCCGTACACTCCTCGCTCCTCTCAGGCTGGTTGAAGAGTATTGACTTTCAAAGAAAATTACGTATCTCAATTCTTTGCCGAGCGGTAGAACAGTGGAGTTATGTCAACGTCGAATTGTGACAAGAAGATACCAACAATATGACTGACTTAAGATAGCACAGGCTCTTCCAACCAGAAATTCACCAAAAAATAAACAAAGGAAGAAAGAAATCTGCGCTCCGATTGCAAATTATCGAACCATCACACAGCCCAATACTCATTCCAAGAGCGGTTAGAGAGATACGCAGAAGCGATTTCATAAACACAGCAATTGGCGTGGGTTTGGATGATCGCTGTCCGGTCGTGCTTTGTCTCGTCATAGCGCAAAAGAAAAGATTGAGTAAACTGGTAATGCCAAGACGAAAGCCTTGAGGAGAAATTTAGTAGTTTTCACAATTTGAGAGGACACAAAGTTTCTGAAACTGTAGAAGTTATCAGTACAGTTACGTCTGGGGAAAAAGGTCTAGAACCTTACCGAGGAATGGGCGCTCGTAGCCTCATGGTCAAATCAACAAATGTCGCCACAAATAGTAATGGTAAGAGAAAATGGAGAGCGCATGCTACGCGACCTTGATAGTGCCTTGGTTATGAGTCAGCGAGACGCATATGGATAGGCGTGCAGAAGAAAAATTCTCTCCTATCGCTGCACACAGAATGTATTAGGCTGGTCTAATCCTTGATTCTTTGAGAAACGTCCACAACATCTAAAGAAACTTAAGAGACGGAACGACAAGCCGGACGGATCGAAGAAACATGACTCGGCAAAAACCGTTCATGACACTCAGTTGCAATTGATCTGGAAGCTTCGAAATTGACGGTACATAGCGAAACGTAGCTTTGCTGTGCGGGCTCAAGTTCTATTTCTGTTGAAAACACGTTTAGAAGTTATCACTGAGGGTGGGATAGGCGACTCACCAAGCGTTTGGGAATCTAGCTGGGAATGAACAAGGACTAAGGCGCATCAGAAACACCTTATAGATTCCTTCAAGCCCAGGGTCCATGAAGATTAGTAAGAAGCGTGTTCATCGGATTGAACTCGACCTTGAACGCGGTCACGACGGGGTTTAATGATCATGTCTATCAACTTAGACGTCCATGCACTTAAGCCCGAAAAGAGTCAGTAAAACTCTTCTCAAGCGACTTTTGTGATCACAGAGTTGATCAAAATCATACACTGCGCAGATCCTTGTAAATGTTCCGCGGAATGTGGTCATGTCCGAAATTGTGAAAATATTGATGACAATGATGATTATGTATCTCGAGGATCATTGGACTGTGACCCTGGAGACGAATCTACTCTCACCCTCGCGATATGAAACGATAATAAGTAAAGCACTCTCAAGCCTTGGCGGATGATGACGATGAAAAGCCTTGAACATATGGAGAGTTTCACACAGATTCGCTAATCACATGGCTTAGTTAGTCTCTTGCTTCCATTCTCGCTTCGATTTCCTCGGTATGGCCGCCGGAAATCCCTACATAGCTGATTCTAAACCCCGGCAACCCGGTTGAAGAACGGTGGAAAACACACCATCATCAATATCTGTCACTGCAGCACAGCCATCCTCAGAACCTTCTATGACCCCTCTCCGCTTCATCACGGTGATCTAGCCGTTCTTTTCTTTTGACTGTCGTCTACGGTCTCCGAGGCTTTCTCTGTGTATTGGGACTATGGCTGTACGTGCGCAACCTTCAACCACCTCGTTGTCCCAGTATATCTCTGTGCCTGGGATCGATCCAATGTATGGGAGCACATCCCGGGACTTTTGTAATTGGTTCTGGGGTCCGGGCGACGATGGGATGAACATCCTGTTCTCAAAGATGAAAGGTGCGACGAAGACTACCGACGAACTCAGGCATTTTTGGAATGAGAGGTACGTTAAGCGCCCGTTGTGACGACATTAGGGACTGAGATGATCGGCGTAGAGCTGTGATTGAGGAGCAGTACGCCAAAGGCCTTGCTGCTTTAGCAAAGCTTCCTCTGGGTGGTGAAGAAATCGGGTGCGTAGAAAGCTTCTCGTCATCGAGACATGTTCTCTGATCGCACAGTAGTGATTTACGCAAGTCGTTAGATACTCTCCGAGAAGAAACAGAGAGTCAGGCAGCATCTCACAACCACCTAGCCTCAGCGATCCGTTCTTCTCTAGGAACTCCAACGTCCACGATGCACGCCAAACAAGTTGACCACAGGCGAAACGCGCAGGCTGCTGTGGAGAAGAAGTTTAAAGCCAAACAGACCCAAGAATCCTACGTGGCTAAAGCTAAAGAAAAGTACGATGCCGACTGCCGACGAATTCAGTCTTACACTCAGCAATGTGCTTCTGCTCAAGGCAAGGATTTGGAGCGTGCTCAAATGAAACTGCACAGAGCACAGCAGACGGTACAAGCCAATGAGATGGACTTCGAACACTTCACTCAGGGTCTCCTTGATATGATGCCTGGATGGGAGAAGGATTGGAAGGAATACTGTGATGCATGCCAGGATCTGGAAGAGGATCGCCTGGAGTTCATGAAAGACATACTTTGGACATATGCTAATGAGGTGTCAACTCTCTGTGTAAATGATGACCTGGTAAGAGAAGTAATCTTTGCTCCTTGCCCCTCCTTTAACGCGACTATCAGTCTTGCGAACGTATTCGTACGGTTCTCGATCGACTCGAAGCCGAACGTGACGTAGAAAACTTCGTCGCCAAATACGGTACTGGCAATATTATCTCGGACCCGGCTGTATTCGTCCCTTTCCGTGACGGTATCGCGCCACCGGAACCGAGGCTTGTGAAGCGACCAGCGACGTTCAACCGCATCTCTCGCCGCGTCGTACCACCCTATGATGTCAACGTTGATGCTAACGCACCCCAGCACCCGGTCGACGTCCTGGCTTCTCCGACTGAGTCTGTGAACAAAACTCCTTGGACGCACGAGTCCATCCAGCCTCCTGTTGCGACTCAGCCCCAGTCACCGTTTCAGTCCCACCCGAACAACATGAGCAACAGCCCGTCGCGCAACGGAATACCAGGCGCGCCGCCTGACGTCGACCCACCTTCACCCCCACAGGCGCCTCCGCTAACAATCAGTAGTAATCAGGGTCATAAGATTCGCGACTCGGTCCCGTTGCCCACCCCGATGAACCATTCCTCTGAGCAGCAACCACCTATCCCTACTCCCCCGCAAACAACAGAAGCGAATGAAACTGGAGGTATTCTGTTCTATGGTAAGATATCCCACCATCGCGATCAAGGAGGATCCTGTATTGATGTGATAGTTTAGTGAAAGCATTGTATGACTACACCGCGTCGATTGACGAGGAATTTGATTTTCAAGCGGGTGATGTGATTGCTGTGACGGCAACTCCTGATGATGGGTGGTGGAGTGGTGTGCTGCTTGATGAAGCACGAAGAGAAGAGGGGAGACATATATTCCCGAGTAATTTTGTTTGTCTGTTCTGAGAAAGATTCAGGGGACTTGCCATCTTGGATAAAACTCTTCAGGACTTTGGGCCCTCTTACTATGCGCTTTACAGTAATATACATTGTATATAATGATAGAGGGATATTCGGCCGAGGATCTTCGTACTTGTCGCAACCACCGAATTGCAATTTTCACGATAGCACGACGGACAGGATTCATCATTCGATATACATCGCTGTAGGTCCAAGACTTGTACTTGAAGGGACAATAATCGCCTTTAGGTCATTTATATTGACGTCCATAGACAGCTACATGACTCCTAGTTGCCTCACTCTTTTTACTTTTTCGCAATCAAAGCAGATGGTGATAGCACACTCCGATCGACGAGAACTTCGCTGACTTGTGATGATACTCATCATCACCAGTTTCGGATTCTGATATCAGAAAGGGGAAGGGGTCGATCTGCTGATTTCAAGCGGTCTTGCGGCGGACGAAAAACGTTCTTCGTTCACGACACTTGTCTGATTTTTGTAGGCGTAATATAAGCCCTAGCAGCCCTGACGCCGGGTTACACGGGTTTCGTAGTCTCCCCAAAGTAGCTGCCACTCATGAAGGAGCTCATGATTCACGTAAAAGAGAGACAAAGACGCCGCGCAAAGAAGCAGAGACAGACAAAAGGTTGCTAGCCAAAGGTGGAATGACAAAAGAAAAGGTGTCGGAGATATCGGGAACGGGTCAGATATCATTTGACCGTGTTTGGTACGCGTCTGTCGCGCTGCCAAAAAAGGAATACGCCTTTGTTTTTTATAACATCAACTCGATGCGAACAGTGACCTCCTTACGACCCTCATGGTATAGTGCCTTGTTTAATTTTTGTCGTGTACTGACAATAATACCCATAACAGATCATGCTTATCTAGTGGCTCTTAAGTTAAAATGGGACTTCGAATCTGAGCGCTTATCCGGACCCACTTGACCGCAGTTACGCGACAAGACAATTTATACGACGAAATACACCTATTCAACTACTTTCCTAATCAAACTACCCTTAATGTTACTCAATAACCGTTCGACGCCACACACACGAACCTCAACGACTCAGTCACGTCATAACATTGCTTCCTTTTCGGAAATCATTATTGCAATCCCACAGGCACATCTTGACATTCAGAATACATCAAGTCAGTTTCAGCATCGTCCGCCAGTCTTTCCGGAAGATGACTATTTTAACCCCACTGTTGAATTTGGTCCATCGCCCAGTCAGTTTTACATAATGGAAACACCCTCCATTTCCCCTCCTACAACCTACGGAAATGTTATAGAAAGTCATTGGACAACAGATCTGGATGGCAATGTCATCTCCACTATGGGCCAGATTCAATCCCTCCCCTCAGACGCAGGAACTGCAGATCTCGAGAACTTGGACTCGGTCCCATTACCTCCTGATGCTACGCCACCTCCGCCTCCTCTCAGACGAACGGCTCAGTTACCTTCTACGAGCTCATCAGGTGGGCCATCTGGCCGCAATTCCCGTATGGGATCACTTCCGAAAATACCTGAGTCTGAAAGCTCGGAAGAAAACGCGCTGTTGAGAGAACCCAGCGGTAGCCATTGGTCTCGAACAAGAAGTCAGACTATTCCCGCTGGTGCTCATGTTAGGAGACTGAGGAGCTTGTTGTCACAACCTCAGTCCCAAAGTTCCTCGCCTCCGTCACGGGTATTTCCTGACCAGCCTTTATCTTCTTCCCCACTCCCAACGTCTTCTCAGGACTCTCAGCCCGCCGATATGTCCAATAAGTTGCACACTTTCTCCCCATTTCGAAGTAATTCATCTAATGCAACACGTCGTGGTCCGTCGCTCACTCCTCAAATGCATCATGGGATACCCTTCGAGCCTCAGTCCACCTCGTCGCCCCCTCGAAGTACGAGTCGGTCTCCTCCAGAGAGTGGGCCGCCCTTAGGGTCGTGTGACCCACGATCAAATTCTGTGTCCAAGTCCCATCCTCCTCATGGCCCGGCAGATGCACTGCCACCTCGGCAGTCCCCCGTGGCCCCACATGGTTCATCTTTCACGAACCCACCATCGCGCCCTTACCCAGAGTCCTATCATCCGGCTCAGTATACGCAAGTGCCCGTGAATCTGCCTCGTTTATGGGAATTTGGATCTAACACACAGCACGAATCGATGTTCGACTCACGACATCTGCCGGCAACGTCAAACGAGTACCATCAATCTCAAGCGCCCCTTCAAACACATCATGATTCAGCTAATTCAATCCCTTCTCATGTTCCCCCACCACCCCAATGGCCTGGGTATGAGATACCATATCCTAATCCGCCGCCTTTTTCTCCTGGACAAATCCCTTACCCCGTAGCCGAAACGATTGAAAATGGATGTGCTTGGGACGGATATGCCTGGTGGCCTGTCAGCAAGCCCAAAAAGCCAGAAGAAGCAGGACCAGTAAGGCGTGATGGCACCAAGGGTTCGGATCGTCGAGTTTCTAAGGGAAAATCGCGAGAAGAGATTCCTGCCGCTTCCTCACGCCCACCCTTGACTCCTTCTCAAGTACAGAATGGGGTCCCAACGGGCTCGTCTCCGACAGATGATGCCTCAGAATCCATGCAGAGGCGTTTGGACACACTTCACGGATCTGTGATACATGGCCACTGGACCAATCTTGACTCGGTAAACGCGACATCCACCTCGATTCTTTCGTTTTACTAAAACCAGATCTAGTACTTCAAAAGACAAACCGATCCGGCGTTTATCGCTTTTGTTGACCCGCACACTTCAGTCAGCTCTCGAGTTCGGCGGCTTCTTGACAAGCTGCTTAGATTTTTAGCCGGTGCACTGGCTGACTACACGAAGTTGCAGACAGGGAGTGAACACTGGCATGGAAGCTGGCGGAAGCAGCTCTCTTCCTTGGACAGGTGATTGTTCCCGCTGTCAGGGCACACATTCGTGGACTAAACTAGGGATTTCCAGAACCATGCGAACCTTCTGCGAGTTCTCAATTGTAGTCTGCAATCGCGAACCATCCTTTAGGATGCTCGATAAGGTGCTAGCCAAACTGAACCAGTACGAGGCCAAGTTCCGCGATCTAACTAAAAAGATATATGTGCGTACCTCTGTGTTTCCCGGATATTCCCGCCCTAACCACTCGCTTCGCGTTCTTTCCAGACTCTCCTCAATCGCCTTCGGCTGCGCGTAGTACACTCCGATCTTGTCAAAGCCCACAAAAAGGCACAAGAACAGCTCAGGATTGCAGGCTCAAGACGCGATCTTCCCAAGTGGGAAGAAGACAAGAGACACCGAGCGAAACTGCGCGAAGATTTTGTATCTCTTCAGAATAATATTGCTCTGTCGCGCAGGCGTTCGTGGGCAGCGTCACAATCGTCGTTGAATTGACGAAATTCAAATTTTTACAGCATCAGAATCATCAGGATTCGGAGAATCCTTGGTGGTATCTAATCTTATCTGTACGCGGAAATTGGAAACCTGCATTCTTCTCGCTTTCCTTCCTCAATTTTTTCTCCTTTTCTACTTAGTTCAATCGGCTTTCTTGTAACCCGCTGTGCATTATTGTTCTGTAAATTTATTGATATTGTAGCAAATTCAACATCTATGTTTTTGAACGCAGTAGTTGTCCTCGGCAACAGCCGGCTTTTCTAAGTCACCGTTTCTACCTTGTCGCCGACTCATGTTCTCAATAAGGACTTGATGATGTTTCTAGCCGTCAGTTTGTCCGTTAACTTTAAACCACTCAGTACTCAGTACTCATGCTTTGACCCTTGTCCTTGTTCATAACTTTATTGTTGATTAAATGCAACTCCCGACGCTTGTTTGTGTTGTGGATCTGGACAACAGTGTTGTAATGTTTGTCTTCTTGTTCTGTGGCTTGTGGATTTCATCTCTTTGTTCCTTGTTCATGATGTTGACAATGGCCAATAGGCATGACCATAACTACCAAATCGCTGACAAGCACTATAATACGGCTTGTCGAGCATCGATGTCGTGTCATGCCAAGAGCGCGAAATAACCTTTTTAAACATAGCTTAGCGACGTTACGATATGCTTTGGCTCCCAAGAGAATTTGCCTTCAGCGCCAGGCCTGCTCGAGTCGGATCCATGGAACATCGGAATAACCATCCCCAGTTCGACGCACTAAATCCCGGCACAAATGAGACTCCTCTAGAAAACATCAAGCAATTGCGACCTCCTAACATCAAGACTTCTGGGCACTTCATGTTGAGACCTTCGAGCTCGCGAAGAACGGGTCTGGACCTAAGCGACGTGGGCTGCAACAGGAATAACGTCGAGGACAACAGCGAGTATGAATTTGATTTGGAAGCACAAGTTTTTCTGCCTTCGGCAAATAAATCAACATTCCCTGTCAACGTCCCAGGCCACCACCCGCTCACTGATGAAGGTCGACATGAGGAAACGGATCCGCTTCTATCAGATGTTTCCTCTTCATCTCTGCCTGAAAATCAGAGAGTACCTTTGCCTATGCCCTGGCCTCTATCACCTCATCCTCAAGAGCACCAATTGACTCGCAACCACGATGACCTCCCGTTTTCTAGTTATCGTTTGGCAAATGAATCTTCTGTACAGTTTCAGCATCCCATACATCTCCGGTTAGCAGGACCCCCGACAATCCATAAACCTCAACCCGTACGACGTATCCGTTTTGACCTCATGGACATATTCAGAGACCTAGAGAAGCCGACGCTACCTCAACCACATAAGACACAATATTTCTCTCCGTCATATTCCGATTTTTTACGCCTCAAGGAAGAAATCGAGGAACGTATCACTTCGAAATCTAACTATCGACCTTCGTCGGAATCTCCATACTTATCTCCAAATCAGACTAGCAATGGAGTGACGCCCATCGTGGATGGCCAGCAGCATAGGCCGGTAGTCACAGAAGAGGACCCCGACATTCCTATACCCCATCACAGTGGCTCTGTTCTCTCCCAAGAAGTGTTCCGTGATCGCCAAGGAGGTAAATCATCTTCTCGTTGTCCCTCTTATGAGGCAGGCGTCTCGGGACCAGATCAGATTGGTAATGGAGTGACGCCCTTCATGGATAGCCAGCAGCATAGGCCGATAGTCACAGAAGAGGACCTCGACGATCCTATCTTATTACACCACAGTGGCTCTGTTCTCTACCAAGAAGCGTGCCGTGATCACCAAGGTAAACCATCTTCTCGTTGTCCCTCTTATGAGGCAGGCGTTTCGGGAGAACATGCGCGCCCAGACCCACAGTCTCCGAAAATACCTCGAACACCAGTAGAAAAGCTCAAAAACCCCTGGGCTCTCCAACGTCAACAGCAGAGTGTCCACTCTCTTTGGTATCTAATGCTTTGCCATAGCTGTGTTCGATTGATTAGCGGTATGTTATGGGAAGAAGACATTGATGATGCCCATGAAATCCACTTCATCGCAGAAGAAGTGCACGATCTAACAAGTAATTTACTTGTGAGCATTTCAGTGCATTGAAAAGGAAAAGCAATTCGTAACCCAATTTGCAGACATCTTTTCATAGATTACGACAGTATTATCTGAGAAAACAGGAGATAATTTGGGCGAGGGGCGCGAAAAAAGCTCTTTCGTCCTTCTATTCTCAACAATGAACGACATCAACCTACTTGTGACAGTAATGACTGTACGAAACTCATGGTTCACGCTTTGACCTTTTTTGTATCACGATTTCCCGGATTCTTATATAGTACAGCGGGTTTAGCAGACACGAGACATCTACTCGACGACATCAATGATCTACTTTTGTAATGAAAGCTAATAATTACTTGATTACTATAAACAGCTGTTAAGAAACTGAACTAGAACAAGAATGGATTAGTGTTCTTCGATTGTCATTTTGTGTCCAAGTCTTTTCTTGATAACAGTCGATTGAGAGAATAGTCTGATATAGACTGATGGGCATGAATTGAATCATCAATTGAGCCTATCCTGTTGTGGAGAAAAGGAGCGACTTACATCTTGTGCTACCTTTCTAGATGAAGGGACTCACTGGAGAACGAATTATGGATCTGTGATGGGTGGAAAGATCTTTGCTGGTAACCGTAGAGGAAAGCTTAGTTAGCTAACCACTGTAGCCATACAAGAGGAAGTCTAGGACGACAGTATACCATGAGGCAATCGTTTCCAGATCTACTTGAACCTACTATCGCAGCCGTCTGCCTTATTTTCACCCCTGAACAACTTCTCAAGGGCCTAGAATAATGGCCCACCGACATTATCGTGCATCACATGTGTTCGGCTGATCACCTTTTTTTGATATATTTTTGTTACTTGCATACCTCAGAACATCTCAATAACGTTTGAGTGTAATTGAGTCCATCTCCAGGCTATCTAGCTTTACGCTAGTGTCGCTTCCAGTAGGGCTCAATCTCCAATATTTCTCACTCGCGAGTTCAAGTATAAGGCCAAGTTCGTGACGAAATAGCGTGAAGACATGTGCATGGAATTATAGGTTGCGAAGAATGTTCACGGACATGCGCCACAGACTTTCGTCAAATGAGCACGTGCTGGGAACTTTCCTAATTAGTCAATTCTAACATCCAATTGTGTTCTCCAATACATTTCTACCTCTCCGCGATGTCTACAGCTCATAGACCGACATGGGACCCAGCGCAGGCGAGGGACGTCAAGGGGGGCTCTCGCCAGTTCTCTGTGCGGGATATGGCGGCCCATACTAAGCTCAAATTTCGGTGCGGACCAAACGAATCACTAAGTCAACAACAGTTTCTTGATTTCATACCAGGCAAATTGGGCAGACATCGACGGAAGAGGTGAAGAAACGTGACTTGCGAGCGGAGCTGTTGATTGCAGAGCAGGAGGCGCTAAATAAGAAGCGGAAAGCGGAAGGGAAGCCTCCATTGCCGGTTGAAGGTGGCCAAGCAGACGAGGAGGCTAGTAAACGCAGAAAACTTTTGCAAGAAGCGCTAGAGATGGATAAAGATGATGAGGATGACGAGGACGATGACAAGAAAAGTCAAAAGGAAGATGACGCTGACAGGTCAGTACTTGCCTATTGACCTCCCGTCGTCTTTTCACCTCTTAAATCCATGCTTGTAGCGACGATGACGATTCTGATGACGATGAAGATGAGGATGACACTGCGGAGCTTCTGCGCGAACTTGAGAAGATCAAACGCGAGCGGGCAGAAGAGAAAGCACGACAGGAGCAGACTGAGTCTGCGGCGTCTGCTGCTGCTCGAGAGGCCGAGATAGCAACAAAAAATCCCTTGTTGAATCTTGCCGCTGCCCTTGGGCAGCAAACTCCTGGTCTCAGTACAAATGTACCAGGAACATTCTCTGTGAAGCGACGTTGGGATGATGGTATGTGGCCTCCCCTTTCATAACATACTTCCTCTAAGGCCTATCTACCTCGACAGACCTAATATTCAAGAACCAAGCAATGGATGCACGGGACAAGCCGCAGGGCCAGTTTGTCAATGATCTTCTTCGGACGGAGTTCCACAAGTTCGTATCGCTGAAGTCCTCGTTTTCCTTCGAAGTTCTCATTCAATTCATTCTCCAGAAAATTCATGGCGAAGTTCATAAAAGTGAGCACATTTCACTGCTTTGTTCATTTAATTTTTCTTTTAACGTATCAAACAACAGTGATTTGTCTGCGGGCTGTCTGTATTTTTTGTATCTTTAGATCATTAATGCTACATTCATTATACTAAGCACAAGCTTCAAGAATGATCCCAAGTCCAACCCTCCGCGGCCCACTCAGGCATTTCGGTCCTGAAGGATCCCAGGCTGGTGGTATACTGCTTTGCGTGCAAAAAGATATATAAGCGTTCTGGCTTTGGGTCAGGGTGCAAAGGCAAGTAGCACTCGGGGCAGTACAAGTTATCGGACTGGACAACCGCAGTGGATTCCGCCTGCGGTTCCATCGTTGCAACTTTCTGTAATACTTCATCCTCTGAGAGCTGCATCGGAGGTGGTGCCCCGGGAGTCTCAGGCTCGGGTGTCGATACATCAGGTGTCGCCACCGTTGACTGAGTAATTGAGGATGAGGTTGAATTCGGAGTTGTGTCTTCAGCCGGGACCGAAGAATCCATTGCCTGGTTTAACTTCTCATCCACAAACCTTGCATAGTTGCCTCTTTTCCTCTGGTTAGAAGGCGGCTGTGGCTTCAGCGTAAGGTTAGGTGTCAATTTCCCTTTGGCACGGAACACGACGTCTCTCCAACGGCTCCAATCTTCGTCTTCATCCTACACATCAATCTGTCAGAAAACTTTCAAACAGGGTCATGAGGAGGGCAATGGAGCGTACCTTCATATTTCGTAACCTCGTGATGACGCCCACTGCCTCACTGGATAACGGCACAGGTGAACCCATTCCAATATCTTGACCTGTTTCACGGGGAAGAAGCTTCGCTCCTGACTCCCCTTGCCCTTGCTCGCCTACACCTTTTGTTAATGATTCTGGACTTCCAGCTGCATCTGTGTGTGATTGCAGGTGTGGTGGCGGCATAGGAGCAGACCTTTCATCGCTTGGAATGATATCTATACCGCCCTTGCCCAGGTTCGGTCCCTAAAGTGGCGTAAAATCAGGCACCGGCCGGGACTAAGAGAGGTAGGTCCTCATACCCATATCTTGGTTTCGGAATATACTGGGTCATTGGCAATAGGATGTCCGAGGAATTGGAGGTGTACCCTAATTTGATGTGCTGAAAGGAGAAGCGTCAAACAGAGGAAGGAGAAAGTAGAAAGGAGAAAGAAAAGAATTCACGCACAACGACCGGTTAGAGGTTCACCTGGCGTGGATTAAACGATGTCAGGGTGCATACCATAAGGTAGAGTCAAATTGAACGCACACCGAACAACGCTCGTATCCGTATTGGGATCGTATCGGATTCGATTGAACACTGTTTTAGCAGGCTGCGTTCAATGTAATTGAACCATTCCCTGAGCTTTTTGGACAGATCGAAAAGTAGAGTTTTATGTACCTTCCCTTCTGGGTGAACAATGTTTAATCCCATTTGACGATCGACCGTTAGCAATGGCTCCTCACAAACTACTTCTTCACTGAGTTGATCATTAGACAATTTCGGAGTAACGACGAACGAAGCGCACGCACGTTGAAAACTCGCCTTTACATCTCGCAACGTACTCTTTGCGAATCGTACCAGCCATAAACTCACTTGTAAGCTGACGGGCTCGTTCGGCAGTTAAAGGTATAATCATGAGGCCAGATGTCAAGCGATCCAACCTGTTGACAGCTTCATAGAGCGTCAGAGTACTCCTCAAGATGAGTGGTTATACACACTATAAACTTTCTTGTAGCCCATTTCCTTCTCGAGAATCTCAACCAACGTGTTGCGAAAATATCTCCCAGAAGCATGCACAGGCTAACAGACGGATAAAGACTGAGTCAAAAGTTAGATGGACTGTTGTAGACGGTACTAACTATGCTTCCTGGTTTGTCGACAACAATAAATTCTCGCTCGACGTCATGTAGGATAACCTTTACGGGTGTCGATGTCACAGGTGGCTCATGGCGGTGGACAACATTTCTATTATTATAATCACATCATTGATCGATGCTTACTCGAAGAAAAGTAACGTACTGAATGCAATCGCCATTCATGATTATGGTATCTGGACGTGCTATGTGACCATTGATTGTTGTGACTCCCGAGTCCAACGCATATCTCTGAATACTAGGGTTATCAGTTTTGAGCGAGTGCTCAATGGAATGTCATAACGCACATAATATTCCATCGAACGATCTCTGAATTCTGTTGAGACCACTTCTAGCAGCTCACGACCCAACCAACGCTCCTTCGCCATCGTGGTATACGGATACCAATATGGGGATATTTTCTTGAGGCCTGGAGCTGGCTGAGGGTTAAACGATGTGGCATCGGTCATTGTAAATCGAATGAAGCTCAAAATATTCCGTCGAAATTGCTCCTCAGAGGACAGAGATATATGGGGAAGATGAACACGAGAAGGCCGACTTTTGGCACCAGTCTGGCTCATAGACAGGGACCTTATGGCCCTTCTATTGAGCTGGTGGAGTATCTTTGAGTGGTAAAAAAAACTAGGTACGATGCAGGCCTGGATCTAGCAGTCTTCTTGCTGACTAGTAAAATCAGTGATGTGGAAGAAAAATATTTGATCGGCATTCGGGCCAGACTAAAATTAGCTATTATGTAGTACTTCTGAGTTTCTCATCCCCTGAACATTATGGATTGTATTGTTTCGGTCAATATCTATACTCGCATAGGGTTGCGGCGGCTTCGAGTGAGACCCCCGAGCGTCACGACATGTGAGTATAAATCCTATGTCAATTTATAAGAATTTTATCTAAGTATAGTGAATTATTTTGTTGTGGTGGGTGGGTGGGTTTTTCGAGAACGGATTTCGCAAGGATGAGAGGGAGAGCCAAAGGTTCAACAAGATGTGACTGTCACACTCGTCGCAAAACACGTCCCGTATTCAATCCAAAGTTTCCTTCTGCGGACTATCAATTATAATTGTATTGTTTCGGTCAATATCTATACTCGCATTGCAAGAAACTCCTGAAAATGTGTAAAAGTGACCCGTTCAACCTGAGAAAACATCTTTCATTTAGATCAGTATATAGGAAACCCCGGATCCACATCCCTAGCCCAAGCTCTTAGTCCTCCCACTACATCCTTCACCGATCCCACGTTCGCGTCAAGAGCCCTGAGTGCGTCTGCCGCGATTTGCGAGTCATTGCCTAGACGACAGAGGACGTATGTGTCTGTCTCCCGGTCTACAGGGAGATAAGCTCGAGGGTCTGCGACGAGCACGTGAAGAGGGACGTCTGGATGTTTTCAATTTCAGTAGGAAACTTGATGGATAGAGAAAAAAGCGTACTGATCGACGACGGAAGGTGACAAATCCCATACTCAGTCGCAGGACGCACATCAAGGAGGTGAGGCAATCGGTCAGACTTCAGCGCCACTTCCAAATCCTAACAATTCCTTTCCTTTTAGGCAAAAAGGCATCAGCGAATGAATATGGTAGCACGTACCTTGACTCTGACTCGAGTACCAGCCGCCCCGTCCTCCAGCCCCTTCGCCTCCCAATCCGGTCTTGGTCCGCCACAGAATTGGATATAATCAACATCCTGTATTGTCCCTACCCTCTGCTCGGCCGTCCCACACGCAGCACAAGTTGGTTTGCGTGATCTTAGTTTAATACTTCGAAAAGGTGGAGTGCCCAGGGCGGAGTAGAGGAGTAAGCTTGGTTTCTTATCTACCACAAACGATTGGCCTTTGCATAAAAGGAATAAAAAAGAGAAAATCTACACTGACCGTGCAGCTCTGTAATAATCTTGATAGCCTCCAACGCTTGCAGATTACCAATCACACCCGTCACAGCACCCAAGATACCCGTCTCTTCACACGTCCCTACCGTTTCCTGTGCTGGCGGGCGGGGGTACAAACAGCGATAACATGGGCCGCCAGCGTAATTGTACACGCAGAGTTGGCCTTCGTACTTCTGAGCCGCGCCACTGACGAGGGGCTTACCTAGGGCGACGGCAGTGTCGGAGAGCAAATAGCGTGTTGGGGCATTGTCGGTACAGTCCAGGATGATATCGTAGGGTGACAGAAGAGTTTGAGCATTTGAGGACGAGAGAGCAGTAGTGATGATATCGATAGTTAAGTTTGAGTTTAATCTAGGACCAAAAATGAAATTTCTTCGTAGAGTGTACAAAAGAGTGTCGGCACCTATTCAGATAGAGAGCAGCAGATTTGGCTTTGGGCATTCCAATAGTTTCTTCGCGGTGGAGAATTTGTCGGCCTAAATTAGAGAGCTCGACAAGGTCGTGGTCAATAATTCCGATGCGTCCTGTCCAAGTCAGGAGTGAGTACAAATCTCATAGATGACGACACACCGATACCCACAGCGCCTAAATATTGGAGAGCAGGACATCCAAGACCACCTGCCCCGACAACAACCACTGATGCAGTCTGTAATTTTAACTGACCTGCTGATTGTCAGTTTCGTCATTTCTAGCATATTATATCGACTTGCCTGGGAGGCCAAAGCCCTCCAAGATCATCTGCCTTCCATATCGCTGATACTCGGGAAGCGAAAGCATCAGAAGACAGTTCTCTATGATCACGTGCTACATATTGTTTCGTGTTCTTCAGAACAAGCCTTCCAATTGCCAGCCCCTCACTGTTGTATCCCTATTGTGGACCTAGATCATGCAGACTCACGATGATTTCCAGCCTCAAGTTGGCTGATCAAAGGGCAATGAATGTGGATCTCTGGAACGTATAACTTGGTGAAGCAAAGGTCTCCAATGACGGTTTATAAATCTTTGTGACGGGTTATACGACATGTAACTCTGACTTCGACCAGACTGTCCTTTAGGTTTACCAATGGTCGTGCCACTCTTTTTTTCTCGGTTGTTTGGGCAGCTCGGTAACCGGCTAAGGCGCAGATTATGGAGGAGGTACTTATATTATACTGACATTGGAACTATCAGTTCATCGTGAGGGGGTCTACCTAGCTAAGTAAATACATGCGAACTTGAACATAGTAGTAAGCATTCTTATTGAATCCTTCTTGCTACTCCTCCCCTTCACGATACACCATAGCATCCTCCCCTTTGGAAACTATCAACTTTCCTGCAGCAGCACTGGGCCTTGGAGGCCGAACCGACGCTTGGCCTTCGTATCCGGGTTGTGTGTAATCTACCCACCCTTTTGACCGTCCTAGCCAGTTGTCTGTCAAGAGATAATGTGTGGGCGACATTTGCACTACTCACGCGTCGTCCTCCCTCGTATACCTTAGTCCGTCTCAACTTCGACATTCTTGAGTGTAACTGAGGCCGCCGTTGCGCCGTCTAGCTTCACACTACGTTACTCCACAGGACTCAATCTTTGAAATTGCTGTATACAAGTTCGCACAATTTATTCCTCTTAGGTTAAACTACCAGGGATATGCTGCAACTGTCCCCGGTGTAATGCTACTTCGTGCTCTTCTCTTGCTGTAATTCTCCGCTTTGGCTTCCAAGCGCTTACGAAACGGCAAAACACATAAGTAATGTTAATGTCTTTGGAACTCTTCTGGTTTTCTAGATGTTGTTTGTCACTTTCTTGGTCTTGCACTTTATGTCCGCCATTCATCCTCTCCGATATGCTGGATCGTTTCTGCCTTTCTTATGTTTCTTTCACTTCAACCTCAAGTCCTCGGCCTTCGACAGTTCTATTCCTACCGCTTCTCCTTCATGTTCTGTCAATTCAACCTCTAAAGTTCGTCCTTCGAATTTACACCAACGTCCTTTTGGCATACGTTTACCCGGAAGCCACGCTGGGTGCCGCGGTGATATCCTTGAGAAGGCTTTTGAAAGATAACATAACCATTCACCTAAGGTTCAGTGTATATTCGAATTTGTCCCCAGTTTACGACTAATCCTCGAAAATTTTTGCGTGCAGGATGATCCTACAAAGCATACATTAGCAATCTTATTGTAAACATAACAAAGATCTTTCTTCGGTTTTTATGTAATGGACTTGGTGACCGATTTAACGGATTGGTGAGAACAGATACACACACTCAAGAAAGTTAGAATCTTATGGAAGCAGCACTTGATTCATTGGTGCGGGAAGATAATATCGTATCTGTCGCAGTAAATGACTCCAGAGGAAGCAGACTCAGACTGGGACACAGGAAAGAAGGTAAGCCTATCAGCACCCCACTGGAGCCCTTGTCTTCGGCAGCAATAGGCTTATATTCATGTAAATACATGGCTGGGGTCCTCGTCTTCGTAGCATTAGACTTAAGAAGACGACAGGTCCCAGAGGTGAAAATCAACTATGTCATGTAAGGTAATAAAACTTTGAATTCGAACCACACCCACAGGTCTCATTCACACTCGATACTCCTTATATAGTATTCAGAAGCTCGCTGAGAAAGGTCGCCGGGAAACCCCCCGAGGCGACATTCGTTCAAATTTCCGGCGTTTCGGCGTCTGACAACGCGATTCATACGACACTCTTCCAGGAGGCTGTGGCAATCTCTTCCGCTTCGAGCGCAATAAGCACGAACGTGTCTCTAAGTTCATATTTGTTCTTCTGTTCCTCGGTCCATACATCGGCAATGCAGGTTGGGCTCTATAGGCAAATGGAAGATGTCCATGGTTTGGTTCCCTGTTCCTTGGACCGCGCCGTGTAACTGGCTTGCGTTTCGACCTCTGTGCTGAATTGGGCATGTGATTGCACACGGGGGAAACCTACTCACATTTGGAGCGGTAGCGTTTTGTACGGTGTAAGCCCGAGGAGACACAGTTAGCGGTGGCATGACTGACTGGGTGGGAGGATGCAGAGGTCTCGCGTCTTCCATCTCTACCTCTTTACATGATGTAGGTGGGAGCCTGTCCAGCAGCCCCGCACCTGATTGATAAATTGTTGGCCATGGTGGGTCCATCTCTATATCTTTCTCAGAAGTGCGTGTCTCGTCGAGGAGCCATATCCATTTCTCGGAGCGGATAAATGGGCGTCGCCATGCTAGAACCTCGCCGAAAGATTTATTGTACAGGACGACTCCACGGTAACAAACGTTCATTGCAGAGTTAGAAATAGTGGTTCCTTTGGCTCGGAGGGAAGGAGGAAATTTCATATTTCATAGACATACGACTTGGATATGAGCTTGATCTTTTTTATATCAAGTAGACAATTGTTCAAGAAACTTCGAAGAGAACAACAGATTTTTTGAAGGTTGTATATACAAAGACGTTGCCATCGCAAATTATTGAACAAGCGCAAAAGACAATGTTTCCAGCTGGAGAACTCCGACAACAAAACCCTAATAATCATGATACTTCCCGGAAGGCGTGAATAGAAGAAAGGAAACCACATCAAACCCAAAGTCGAAAGAGTTCTAGTTCATCAAGTTGTGTGGAAATCAGAAGGCGTCCGCTATTAATCAACTATATACTTGCATTCTCCCATGCGGGAGGAAACCCAAACCCGAAGATGGTATGGCGCTTCTCCCACACTTTTTGCGACTTTTCGAAAGCAGCACTGTTTGGTAACAGAGAAACCATGTTAACAAGGTTTGAAATACAAATATGAATTAAAGGAGATTAAGAGAGAAACCCTTTTAACAAGGTTTGAAATATAAATATGAATTAAAGGAGATAGTCCAAAAACAAACAAAACAAAAATGGATACCAGAACCCCGAGCATCGCGGGAAGATCGAGGTTACGGATAAAGATAAAGTTAATCTATAGGCGGAGACGTGGGCGAGGTTTTCACTACTGTGGTGTTTCGAGCGACTATCCGGGCGTGAAGTTGGGCCATCGAAGGAATTCTGATCGTTAGAGGTCTAGGTTGTTCCTGTTCCGGAACTTCATTTTTTAGTTGGACTTGGGTGAGGGTGTTGCTCAAATCCTCGATGTTGGTCCACTGCTGATTCACGTCGATCGACGGTGGTACTTCGTTTTGATGTTGATGTTCGCTTGGCTCTGATCCAACACCCAATCGAACGCTCTGTAATAGGATACTCAGCTCTCCGTCATCCAGTTGCTGCTGCACCATCGGGAGGGCCGCGACCGATGAACCAGGTTGCAGAGCTCCAGCCGGTTGGGAGGCGTTGGGCCCTGATCGCGCCACCAGTCGTGAGTTCAGGCTCCGCGGCACAGCAGATGATTGAAGGAGATGAGCACTCGTATCCGCGTATGTTGATCGTGGCTGAGCAAGCGATAACGTTCCAAGCCCCAATGTCCCGATATCATCTACCAATGGCGACGTTCCTCGCTTCTTAGTCTTCCTACTACCCGTCGCCCCTCTTATCTTTTTTGTTTTTGACCGCTTCCTTTCTGGAGAAGGTTCCCTGTACTCATACGCAGATGTCGACCTCGTAACGGGTCGCGATGCATAGGGCGCACTCCGCCTACGGCGCTCTTTCCTGTCCTTGGCCTGAGTATCATGGGCACTGTTCCCAGCTTGCGTGCCATGGCGCTTTTCCCTCTTGAGGTTGCGAAGGGTGTTCTCGGCTTGAAAAAGCTGCTCCGCCATGCTATCGAGAAACTCATCAGCCTCGACATAGAAGCGTTCCTCTGTAACCGACGGTAGCTTCATATGCCGGGGATGTGGAGTGGACGGCCGGGCTAGGCGATCCGTTGGAGGATGAGATTCATCAAATCGATCCAGAGAGGGCCCCTCTAAATCTGCATCTGTCCCCGCTCTGTCATGCGTTTCTTCCTCGCGCCGTGATACTCGATGATGTCTGTGGTAATGCTCTGACGGCAGCTCCGTATATAGCGGATGTGC
The DNA here is from genome assembly GCA_017657275.1 of Termitomyces sp. T108. NCBI lineage: Eukaryota > Fungi > Basidiomycota > Agaricomycetes > Agaricales > Lyophyllaceae > Termitomyces > Termitomyces sp. T108. The sequence continues at coordinate 41,474 of JAGGAU010000040.1, read as the reverse complement.
AGTGTACGACTGAGCTAGGTGATCCGGCGGAGAGGACTCATGGCGCCGTTCAAAAAGCACCTCTAGACTTGGATCTAGCTCTGCCCTATCATGGATCCTATCCTTGCGCCGAGATCTTCGATGCCGACCATGATGATGATGATGATGATGATGATGATGATATGGATGAACATTCGAGTGCTCCGAATGGAAAGATACTGCCGGCTGATAAGCTAAAGGACTATGACGTCCTTCCTCCGGTTGCTCTAGCGTCTTTTCCTCGTACAAATGGCGCTTTGTCCTTTGTCGAGGCTCGGGTTCTAGAATATGAACAGAATGTCGTGATCTACGTTTGCGTCGCTCGGATGGTGGATATAAATCTACTGGAAGGACCGCGCGGGACTTGAGAGGCGACAAGTAATGTTTGGATTCGTCAGGCCATGGAGCATGTTCCAACGGAGGGTTCGGAAGGGTGAGGAGCTGAACCGGCTCATCGTGTGGCGTCTGAAGAAGCTGAGTTACGTATTCAAGATATTCATTGATCAGGCTTACCTGTGCTTCATCTTCATAGTCAGGCAAGTGTGGCGGGAGTGTCGAAGTCCCCGATGGGCAGGTAGAAAGCGCAGGCGGTGTTGAAGGGGTTGAAATATCCACCGCGTCGGTGCGTTCAGTCACATCATGGATTACTGGCACGCAATGTGAGTCTTTAGTCGTCGATGTCCTCCAGTATTGAAGAAACGCAGGATCATCACATTGAGGGTGCTCTGTCTCGTGTCCAGAGATTTTCTCCGCCTGTTCCAGTGGTCCAGCCACATCGGGATTTGTCAAAGTTAGTGTGGCGACGTTGGTCTCCGTCGCGGCTAGAGGTACCGGGGAAAGAGGAACCACGGAAATCACAGATGGAGTCGGTGCCACATAGAGTGGTGGATCGAACGTCGGTGGCGGACCTGTCGGCGAGTTCGAGGCTACAACTGGTACCGCGACCGACTTCTGTTCGTATGGGATCTGCGACGATGGGACGGGAAGAGATTGAGGAAGAAGATCAGGATAATCATCCTCCTCCATGCAGTAATCTCCAGCAAAGAGAGGGTGTGTTGCGATAGCGAGCCACGCGAAGCTACCTTCATAGATGCACTGTATTCCCCGGCCAAGTAGCGTTATCGGATTAGCATTGTACAGAGCAATTCTCGGAGAGTTTTCCAGATACATGATGTCGCAGAGGCTGAAAGTATGTCACAGTATGTGATTTTTTTTCTGGTGAGATTACGAGGTGACGAAAGTTGACAGCTGTGACCCCGCCACCTTGCTTTTTGGAAAAAAGAGAAAAAGCAAAACAGAAAGCAACCTAGAAACATAATAGCAGAAACAATGGTTGCAATAACATTTTCAATATTGTTTTTATTGAAGGTAGTCGCGCTGGTTGCCAGTGACCGGTAGAATAAAACAAAAAGTTCGCTAGGCGGAGCGGAGACGGTCACAACAGAATAACAATGAAACAATGACTCGACGAGAACAAGACCCCGCTTAGCCGATGCTATGTCCATTGCGTTTTGTCACTGCGTATCACCTCGGGCTTTCTCGCGTAGCTAGCTTCGAACTGAAATCACTCAGTGAAACAGGAGAATTACAAGGCTAGAACCACCAGGAGAGAACAAAAGAAAGCGCCCACGGTGCCGAAGACGGGCTGTCCCCTTTTCAGGGTCAGGTGACTCGTGATCAAGAGAACGGTTATTGCCGAACCGAGTTTCGAGCCAACATCGACAGGTTCAATTGACTTCGATGTTCCCCATCTTCACGTCCCCCGATGATAACGTGCAAGAGCTTCAGCTAACTGTGCCTTCCTCTATTAGGTTTCTACTTCTTGCATTCTACCCAATTATCATATTATCTACTTCTCGAAGGTCGAAGCGAGAAAAGGTTTGCTTCTAAGCTTAGGCTATGCTAGGGATGACATTGGTCCTCCGTGATGGTTCGAATCAGGAACTTTGGATGGCAGACAGGCAGGCAGGCATGAGTTTGAATATCACCCGTCAAAGCGATAATGGAAGCAAAGTGTGTGTACCTATGTACTGTCAAGTCTGTTGCGTGCCGCATTGTAGCCGGGGGGGCTCATCATGTTAACGGGTCATAGCCAGTACTCACCATCCTCGGAGGTAATGCTGTCATTTATTACTCCTGTTTGGAGAATCACATAACGGGGTGACATACACGACCCTACCCTGGGAGAGGGCGAGACCTTTTTATCGCGTATGGTCCACTACAAACATGGATCTGGTCATATGGATTTCCGAGGTTATGGTGTAAGATCACTCCCAACTTGATTGATATGCAATTGCAATGTGCTTTACGTGCCGCCCGACTTAGGCTAAACCATTCATCCCTTTCTATGGCGTTTAACAGTCGCGCTGACGCCCCTTTTTGAAGGTATCCGACTTGATATAAGCTGGAGAAAATAGCAATAGCATGTACTCAAACCCCGCGCGCACTTGACGGGAATGGCAAATAAACTTGGAACGACGTATTGTGCCTGACCAGTTACGCGATTCGTCATTAAAAAATAGGTTTGTGTTTCTTTCTCCGCGTCCATTCATTTGTTGTTTTTCCCTTTTTGATGAGATCGATCGATAGATATATGATTTCCCCGCCAACTGCTCTGAATATGACGATCAAAAATAGACATCTCATTCCGTCATACATATCCCCATTTCCATCGCGAATGTTTCTGTGTTCAATAATACCAGTCAAGGCGAATGGTTCATGATGTCCCTGAAAGTAGTGCGCTTACCACCGAAGACAGGATAAGGAAATTCGTCTGCTTCCTCCGATAATTCAGAAGTCATGCCGCAATCGTGGAGTGCGGGAATACCGCGTTCCTCGAACTTTCTTCCTTTATCGAGTCAGGTACCTTCATGTCCAAACAAACGACAGCTTATGAAATGGAACTGGTGTGCCGAAGTTGTGGAACTCGACGGTCGGCGCGTGAGGACCGAAAAAAACCACGATCATGGGTGTCGCTGGGTCTTCTGGAAGTATTACATGTCAAGTTCCATTGCGTGGAGCGACCTTTTTTTTCGGTGCTGAGGCTGTGTTACTGAAGGTGTACCTTGCGATCCACGTGCCGACGGAATCCTCCATGGGCGCCACCGGACCAACCACAGCCGTCCAATTCAGTTCAAAGTCAAATGCGATGTGACGCTGAGCTCGTCAGATTCACTCACTGAATGGATTCCTGGAATCAGCGGATGAGGGGGTCAGTGTTTGTATGTTTTTTTCAATGATATATCCTAATCTGCCTTCCAGGTTAGGCCACACCTGTGACCCAGAAACCTGTGATTATGCATAGCCTGCCTCTTTGAGTACATACATGGTTTGATTGTCTGTGAGCATATAGTCCCAGGAACATCACATGGCGATGGTTTACTCTGGTTTACCAGGAATGCAGGGTGCATTGCTAATGGGAACTTTGATACCAGACTTCCATGGAGAACGGAGGTAGAAGACAAACATTTGTTGTTCAACTGCTTCTAGCGGTGGACTCACACCAAGTTATTCGGCTAGGGTGACATGATCTGTCATAGGAAGTGGGATGCGACGAACAGAGAGCAGGATTGAGGCCTTGTATTGGAGCTTGGGTGGCAGATCGAGATAATCTTGGAGCCAGCTTGCACGCGTTCGAACCAGCGCTGCGACGTGTGACATGTCTATCCGTCACTTCTGCCATTCCAATTCTAATTCTAGCCCCGGCTACTCACTAATACTCATGTCTTTCCATCTATACATTCATCAGATTCAATTCTCTCGTTTTCTATAAAAGCCCCCTGTACACTTCTCTTGTTTTCCAGAAAATGGGCAACTCCCACTCGTCCCCCCTTCCTGCTGCTCACAAACCAAAGTCCCGCGCATTCAGTCGCCAGCGTTCTGCTGTCTTCTCGCGCATCAGCCTTGGCTGCACGTCTGTCGCCGAGTCTGCCTCCAGCCAGGACTCTTCTACTCTCATCAACGAAAAGGTTTCGGTTTCTCGCCCAAAATACCAACTCTCGCATTCGTCGAGTCTGCCTACCCTGTCCAACGTCGCCTACGCGCCGTCGGCAGGCGTGTCGGGCGACGCCGTCGCTGCGTACAATGCGTTTCTGCGTGACTTTCCAGGTATCTGCTTCGCCTCAGGATTCATGTCAATAGTCTCATCTGGGTGCCTTAGAATATCGATCAACATGGATACTCGACACGCTGCGTCGGACAGACTATACCAGGCTTGAACACACTGGGGAAACCTATGTCGACTACATGGGCGGCGCCTTGTTCCCGGAGAGCTTGATCAAGGTCCACACTGACTTTCTCAGTCGCAACGTCATGGGAAATACACATTCCGTTAGCAACAGGTGACTATATGCGTCCGGAACGCGCCCCAAATCGCTGATGATCTCGTTTTCAGTTCAAAATTATCGCTGCAGTGTGCCGACGAGGCCCGGGCTGCGGTTTTGTCCTTTTTCAGTGCCCCTCCAGAATATACTGTCGTGTTTACTGCGAATGCAACGGGTGCCTTGAAACTGGTGGGAGAATCTTTTCCCTTCACCGGCGGAAGCAGCTATGTACTCGGCTCTGATGCACACAATAGCGTACGTCATAAGTGATCTTTTGATATCTTAGATAAGATTTGATCAAAGCAATCATCACACAGGTCCATGGCATCAGGCAGTACGCGACTGTTCGTGGAGCCAACGTTGCCTATATCCCGTCTACGCCTAATGGGGGTTTCGATGCGTCAACCGCAAAGGTAAAGATTTTTTCCTGCTTGATCACCTGAGGAGTACCCTTTCTCATCCCTGCACCAGAACATCCTCTTACGCAACCGGCCAAAATCACGCGAGCTTGCGCCTAGCTTGTTCGCCCTCACCGGCCAATCTAATATTTCCAATAGCAAAAATCCACTCTCCATGATCGCATATGCCGGGTCCCTCGGTTACCATACTATATTGGACGCCGCAGCCTTGGCCCCAACGTCGACTTTTTCGCTAAAGGAATACCCAGTCGATGCCATGGCCGTCTCGTTCTACAAGATGTTTGGCTTCCCCACTGGTGTCGGCGCGTTGATCGTCAAAGAGTCTTTCCTCGCCCAACTCGAGCGACCATGGTTCGCTGGTGGCACCGTCGACGTGGTGCAAGTACCCGGGACAATCATGACACGCGCTCACAAACTACATGAACAGTTCGAGGTACGCGGACCAATCTATATATGGCCTATACCCGCGGTTTCTCTGACTTGTCTCAACCCGGTATACAGGACGGCACGATCAATTACCTGACTTTGCCCGCGATCACAGACGGTTTGCACTTCCTCTCCGTTTACCTACCATTCCTGCCCCTCCGGCTGTCCGCCCTCCTCCACTACCTCGTCGATTCTCTGTCTCTCCTTTGCCACGACACAACTGGGAGCCCCGTCGTACGCATACTCTCCAGGGTCCCAACGCGGCGTCTGAAATACGTCGGCGATCAGACCGAGACCGGATCAACGATATCGTTGATATTTCTGGATGTAAGCTTCTTATTCGCCTCTCTCGTGTCCGGTGACCCTTATTGACTTTGCGTCCCGGTCAGCCGAAGGGTGAGATGATCCCGAATTCATTCATTGAATACTCGGCATCCAAGCAATTCATCTCCCTGCGCACGGGGTGCATGTGCAATCCTGGCGCGGCGGCTGCGATCTTGGGTATCCAGGGGGACATGGACAAGCTTTATCCCGGCGTCACACTCAAGGACTTTGAGCACGCTGTGGGGCGCGAGCTCGGCGTCGTGCGCATTAGTCTGGGGCTCGCGAGTAATTTCCAGGACGTGTGGAAGGTCTTGCGCTTTGCGGGCATGATGGGCGTCGAGAAGGCGCGTGCGGCGCTTTGGGAGACCTGGATTGAGAGCAAGGGCGGGTCGGTTTGTTGTGTTGGGCAGGCACTTTAGCCCCCCCCCCTCCCCTCCCCTCCCCCCCGGTGGCCCGCGGCTTGTTTGCATATCGTGCATGCATGGAACATTTAGAAGCTTCAAAATTTCGGATGGAGTTACAACTGGAGGGTTTGCAGATCGTGTGGATTATACTCATGGACAGGTTTGGTCTTAATTCGCTCGTTCGTTTGTTGCTTTACGGCCCTAGATTTGGACACTTCGCTTCGCCTCTTTCCCTCTCTCCCCCCTCTCACCCTGTAAGTTTTAATGGTGTATATAGTCCTCCGTTTTGATTGTAATGTACATGTAATATATACACAATTGTTCAAATGGATCGAATATTGTTGTTGGAGCCCATATAAAGTTTGTTCTTTCAATTCTAGATCGTCTCTTGTCCGGCGGGCGGGTGGAGTATCTATCAGCTTTCGTATATTGTCTCCTTTTGAACATTTAATTGAAGTCTAAATGACGAAACTCCACCTATAAAAACCCCAACTTTGGTGTTGTTGTCAATCCTTGTCATTCAAATCGACGACTCAGATTAGTATGGGTAGTGTTGGTTAGGAAATTCCTCATATGTCGGTCACATTTACTGTGGATCTCACTTTAATTAATCTATCTCAGTGCTTGGGACCAATCTTCCTTCAAATATCGTTAGAGACTCTCTATCTACGCACGGCAATCGCTTGCCGGACTACGAAATCGGAAAACATACTGACTGGATCGGATTGCGTAATAAACGTTAAACTGCGATGTGATCTTGTATCTTGGGCTGGTTCCGTCGGCTTCCCATGGGCTGTGAACATGTCGTTTGTAATGGAAGAGAAGTTTGGGAAGCCACAGAGGGAGTATCACGAGTTGTGGTTTTCACAGCGTCCAGAAGGTGGGCGTAGGCAGGTCGGGAGAATTATCGGTAGCTCTATGCATTTGGAAGCGTACCGATTGTGCTGAGGCATATTCGCCCTTTGAGTGCTGTGTCTATTTACTCTAACACTCTCCTCGGACGACTATATGCAATGGATCGCTGTATCCATTTACTCTAGTACCTCCTCGGAGAACTATATGCAATGGTCCTTCCGCCGATCGATAGATACCCCTTTGTGCTGAACCCTGTTTTTAATCACACAAAGTTAGCAATTTAGTGTATGGCCCAGTCGCGCAGTGCTCGGGTGTAAAAGCCAGTCGTACGTGAGAACAGGCCCGAGTAGATCGATAATCATAAAGTAAGTTTGTTCTACAGGACACCGGAACCTTGAATTGAATGAACACCAGAAATTTGAATGGCTGGACTCATCGGGAGGTTAATCGTCTATTACAGTGATCGGAGTTAGTTTGCTCCGGTTCTTGTTATAGATCTGTCACTTGTGGAAAACATAGTGACCAGGTTTTATCTTGGATTGTTCGGCCTTCCCCATATGCTATATATATACTGACCTCTCTCAAGAGATCCAAGATGGAGTGTCATGGGTGTGTTAGGAAAGGGAGGTAGAAACTACCGACTGGTTGTATTTGGTCGCGTGCTTAGGTATCTTCGCCCTGAATGCTGAGAAAACCGTAACTAATCTAGCACTCTTGGATACTTACCTGCAATGATACCTCTATTGATTGATTGATAGACTGATGAATGTCTTTTTGTGGCACACAATCATGGATAATGCTATTCATGGACTCCTATGAACCCGTGTCGAGCGGCTAGTCAGGACAGCAGCAGCCAGATTGGTAGACTGTTCAAAAGGCATGATCATGTGTTGATATCAGCCAAGACTCTAGCAGCGGAGCTTGGGACAATCTGGACGATTGTGTACTTGCTCTTGGCATTCCTCACAGGCTCGTTTGGATGTGCTATTGCGCTGTGTGATAGTCTCGGCATATGTACCTCCACTGCCAACAGTCGAAGAAAACAGCTTGAACGTCATAAAAATCAAGTTTGGTTATGACAGGCCGGTGTTACGGTAAGTATTAACACGATAAGTGAGCGCTTATTTACTTTCTCACGCTATGTGACATGGGTTCACAGTTCATGCATTCACAGATAGTTATAGCCCACAATCATAGCCATCTAGCGCTGGGTGAATCTAGTAACATGGAATATTCGGGGGAGTCCGAAGTCATATGTGGTACGTCATAACCGCAATCATCAACTGATTGCAAAATAAATAACAGAAAACGGTACCATGAATGAAACTTAAAGACAGATTGGCTGATCTCATAATCGGCAGTTCCCCGAGAAAATATACCCTACGGTATCATCTATCTCAGTGATCGGGATTAGTCTATGCTCTCGGCTACTGTTATAAGCTGCTCTCTAAGCATGACCATCCCTTGAAAACATACATACTGACCAGATTGTGTACAATGCGCTGTCATCTTTTATCTTTGATTGTTCCATTGGTCCCCACACGCTATGAATAATTATTATCAGAGAAGCTCCAAGTGGAGTTATCACGAGCGTGTTTCACAGTAACAGCATCCGAAAAATGAGAGGTGTCAAGCAATACACAAGTAAACCAACGATGTAAATCAACCCTTTGCACGAAGTGCAGTTGCTGTCACTGTTCCATAGAAAACGGAACCTGAAAGGGATTGAGCTTTAGAAAAATGAACGCCTGATATCATCTACGGTTAGAATTTCGGTTCACTACCAATACAAGAAGACCAGGATAATGTCATGAGATCGGATGATACAGGCTAGAAGATAGGGCAAGGCGATCAGACGTTGAATAGGTTCCGTGTTCATAGGTCTTCTTTATCTTAAGGAGCCACGCGAACCCTGAGTGGCATTTGTGCGCCCTTCTCTACCTCACCCTCGATTGTCGGAACCATGATAAGAACTGCTTCCCTGCGAACCCTCTGCGTCTCGGGTGTCGGGGAGAACTCCATATGTCCAATGATTTCAAAAAGGAATGCTTGGAGTTCTGCGTAGGCGAATTTCCAGCCAATACACGCCCTACTCGTGGTGAAAGTACAACGTTCAGCGACGAAGTTGGGTACCGCCGAATCGGAAAGAGGATGAGCAGATTACATCCGTCAGATCTATGAAAAGACGAGCCCCTCGCATATAACACTCACCGTATACCACCTGAGAAAGTCAGGCTGGGAGGGGTAAGGTAAAACATTCATGAGCGATCACTCAGCTCGAAGACGTGCAAGATGGAGTCACGTACAGGTTGCCGATAACGCCGACAGATGTTAATGTCTTGATGCCGGAGTCGAGCCATCGTTCTGGATTGAACTTGTCTGCATCGTGACCAAAGATCTCTTTGTTCCTGTACAGCCGACGAACACGTCAGCGGTCCGACCAGAAGATAGACATAGGTACCCGAGTCGGAGAGACAGGGACGGCTACGGGTACTACAAGCGCCCAACACAGGAAATGCACTAACCGGTTATAGCCGTTTATACTGCTCATAATCCGGAGACCCTTCGGGATGGGAAGCTCTGTGATTACTTCACCGGTTGTGGTTGTGATGGGCTTCGAAAGAGGAAGCACATCATCCCTGCCTGCATATCTGAACGTATTCACTGCCGCAGGGTGGAACCGGAGCGTTTCCTGGATTGAGACTTCGGTCCACTACGAAGGCGGCCGGGGATATTCGGATCGGACTGACCTTCAGAACTGCGTTCAAGTACGGCATGGAATCCAGATCCGTTTGCGTGTACGCGGTTGAGCCACGGGACTGCAGAGTCTGCTGCATTTGCCTGATTTCTGCTCTGAGCTTTGTTTGGAAATCCGGGTGGCGCGACAGTTCGAGTAACATCCAACTAAGCGTGTTGGAGGTTGTATCATGCCCTGCAAGGATGACCACCCTTGGTAAAATAACCAAATGTCAAGAAGTCGTTCAAGTTTTGGGTGTTGTTTTGCCCTCACCGCATGAATCCCATCATTTCTGTATCGCTCAATCTGGATTTTTCCTCTTCAGTAGAGTTAGCTTCAACTGTAGTAAGGGATATTGATGAGTATCGTATGTTGACGGGTTGCTCTATAAGGCGCACCGAGTCGACTCATAATGTCTTTCCCATGACGTTCTCTAGACTTCTGAGCAAGCAAGCCTTTGGAAACTTCGGCAGAGAGTTTGGCCGTGTATCGAGCATGTTCAAGCCTTTTGACGGGAAAATGATCGCCGATCCATTCACGTAGAGTCCTAGGTATGTAAGCGATAAAATGTTGCAAAAAGACTTGCATTTTAGTCGGTTGTGTGAAGAGACTCAAACTGTGCGATTTCAGAGGTTTTTCCCCTAAAAAGAAAGACTGGTCTTACAGCAAATTTCCATAGGCTTTTCCAAGCTCATTTTTACCATGTTCAAGAGTTTGGAATCGATAATCAAAAGCCACTAGATTTTCCGTTTTCAATATGGACATGACCTAAGGACTCGGTGAACGTACCTTCACCAATGGCATCCAAGGTGCATCTTGAAGCCCATTGCGGTACATTTATAACGGTCGAGTCCTCACCACTAGCCGAGATAATATCCTTCCAACTCTTGACCATCTTCAGGTAATAATTAGTCATAAATATCTATGAGATCATCGGTTTCATACTCTCGCTGCACACCCCGAAAACACTGGTTGATAGAACCTGGCCTCGGGTCCGGAGAACCCAGGTAACATGATTTTCCGTTGCCGTCTGTGTGTTTCACCTAAGATTCATATGATTTGAAAGGACATAAAAATGTAAGTTTGTATCTGAAGTACCATTATGAACATACCATCTGCCCAGGTTATGCTTTTGCCGCTTGTGAGGCGTGATATTTCCTTGCGTTCTGGTTGTTTAGGGAAGTGGTAGCCGGAAGTCTGGTAGATGTATTGGAGGGCTTTAGCATCGGAGATAAGGAGGCGGTCTTCCTGTTAGCCATCGTGCTCAAAAGAATGTAAGAAGAAGGCAAAGCGCGTGACTCACGCCAAATAGTGCTTTGAATCTGACGATATCGCCGTATTTGGCCTGCCATTTGAATTCCGTCTGGAGTATGAAGCATTTGACGATAAGACGCCTCATGGAACAAGAGAGGGACTAACCTCCGCAGCCTGGCATTGAGCAAGTTCTACGAGATTTCCTGTTTACATCGATGCACGCATGAACAATAATAATTCACATGCGAGTGAAGGAAAAGACAATACCAAAAATGAAAGACGGCGATTCCGGACCAGGTATATGAGCAATAGAGATGCGCTTCATGCGTACATAAAGACGATAAAAAATCGTCGATATGAGAACGCCAAAGAAAACATACGATGTTGAGATACTCATTGGCTGGGGGTAATGGGAGCTGAACGTCAACTGACACTGGCTCTTATAACGAGTGGTCTGGATATTTTTGAAATGGAAGACGGGTCCTGAGAGAAAGTCGCATGCAAATATGGGTTATCCGGATTGTGTACAAGGACGGAGGACTTCGGAAGAGAACCAAACCATTTATATGTAAGGGGTTTGCTAAAGAAGGAACGTTGCCAAGCATGCGTGTATCTTTATGTCCGTAATCGTCGTACATTTGTCTTCGCTGATGACCAAAGGGCGACTTCTTTGTGCGGCGCGAGCAGACCGATGGCGTCACGCTACAATCTCGTGGTTATCAAGAAGGTGTGCGCTAAGATACGCGAGGTATACGTTGATAAAGACATTGGGGTTGATCTCAAGGTCATCAAAAGGGCTCACTCAGAGGTCGAAGAACAAAAAAAAAACATGGGATGAGTAAGGTCTTTCGCAGGAAACGGAAGAGTACACCATAGGAATGAGACAACAAAACCAGCAAGTCCGTCGTCGTTTTCTTGTCGCAAGTCCAGCTTCTAGGCTCGGCCTGGGAACTCCTGTTAAGAGGTGATCCGGCTGGCCTCTGACTTGAGAAGTTCGGAGAAGGCTGACCCGAATTATTAGTATTATTGGACACGTGACAGGTGTTTTCTGCGACCGTTTGTCCCGCGATCAGCCTGCACATGGAATTTCTCTCCCAGACTTACGTTGCACTCCGAGGACCTACCGGTGCGCTGCAGACGCCCCAGGACACCATCAACAGGCTCAGCGATCGTCTCTCGCCAGCCACTCTTCTTGCTGACCGAAGAGCAGCAGTGCTAGCCTTGAAGGGGCTTTCTCGTGATTGCAAGCGCGATGTTGGTGATCGCGCGCTCTTTGGTCTCTTAGAAGTGCTTGTAAATGATGCCGAAGTGGATGCGGACATAGGAAAGGCTGTTCTGGAAACTCTTCAACTTCTTTGTGACACGGAAGACGGAGATATAGCGTCGAAAGAGCTCGGATTCAAGTACACTGATCAAGTGCTGGCGAATGAGGAGACAACTCATACATTACTCTCTCTACTTGGAGATCAGAATTTTTATACACGCTTTGCGGCATTGCAGTATCTTTCAAGTCTTTTGCACAACAGACGTCAAATGGTACAAGGTTACTTCCTCAAGTCGTCCAATGGCACTCGAAATGTTGTGTCTGTGCTAGAAGATAAGCGGGAGATTATCAGAAATGGTGAGTTCCCCGTCCGATATAAATATCTTCTTTCTTGAATTCTACACTTGGATAACATGGTTGCACATCGGATTTGCAGAGGCAATTGCCCTAGTACAGGCATTGATATCACAAAGTCCCGATATTCAGAAAGTTCTCGCCTTTGAGGGTGCGTTTGAGAAGCTCTTCAACATTGTGAGCCAAGAAGGAGGTGTTGAAGGTGGAGCTGTAACAAGCAGTGCTTTGACTTGTGTCGACAGTCTACTTCGGTTCAATTCTTCCAACCAAGTAGGTCATCTCTTGCTATCTTAAAATATTATTTACATGGTGTGTGTAGAGTTATTTCCGTGAAACGGCTCTGCCGCCAGTTCTATGTTCTCTTTTGCTCTTCCCGCCGAATATTCAAATCCGTGATCCTGCTCCCCAGGAATTTGCACTACAATTTTGGGACAATCAGAAGCAAAATAACGCTTCATTGGTGGTAGGTATTATTGGAATGCTCGTGGGATCAAAGGGTGGTGGTGTGAGTATCTAGTACGGTATCAATGTACATATTAAAATCTTATGCTTCCCTTCAGCCCCAGGAAGCAATAGCATTTACAAGGTGCCTGATCGAATTAGCTCTTGCATCTAATGCCCCTACTCCTGTTAAGACTCAGGTTGGCCATGGTTGACTCCATTTATGAAATGAAGACTCATATACTTCTATCCAGAGTCTTCAGCTTCTTCCCCAAAATTTGACTTTTCCGCTTTCAGAACTTACATTAACACCTTACATGCCTGTTCCTGAAACTAATGGTGAGGAATGGGATCGGCTAGAACCAGCGTCTGCACTTGATGTCCTAGTGGAGCTTGCACTGCATGGGGAATACAACGGTATGGAAAGTGGAAAACGCAACAAGGATGGTCTGGAGTTGAGGACCGCGGCGGTTTCAGTCATTGAGGTGAACCCTCTCCGCAACTGCGAGTAATATGAAGCCTGAGCATTTGCCTTCAGAACATCGTCCAGAAGGATGAGGTTCGGCGAGCTGTATTGCAAACAATGCTACCTCCCGAAGGTCCGTCTCTCCATCTCTATGGTACTTACTCAGCATTCAATACTCATGTTCAGGCTCATCCGGACCGGGCCCGATAACACCCCTTCTACACGCTCTCGTTGCACCACCAAACACAACATCCACACTGGATGTGGCTAGTGTGACGTCTACCCACCTCGCAACCCTCATCTTCTCACACCTCGTCCGTTCTTCTTCGCGAGCGAAAGCCCTCGCACGCATCATCATGCCATCTCCGGTGTCAAGTCTCGCGGATCCCAACGCGGACTCGTTCTTCGTGCCTGCGGACGGTACACCACCGGCGCCACCACAACCAGAGGAAGAAGACGATGAGCCTCCACAGTCTGTTTTGCACATTCTGAGTGAGAATCTATCTCTCTCGTTCCTCTCCCGGTCGCGCGCGACCACCTCGGACCGCGAGTCGAGAGAGTGGGACAGATTGGTGATTGGGTACTTGTGTTTGCTCGCGCAATGGTTGTGGGAGGATCCCCCTTCTGTTCGTGACTTTCTAGATGCGGGTGGGTTTGGCACTGTGCGTCCTTGTTCCTTATCCTCAAGGCTTACTCTCCTAACGCACCTGCCGCCCTTCTTCAGCTAGTAGAACCTATAAATCAAACCTCAGAGACAGATACTGTAATACCCGCCCTATGCGCCTTCCTCCTCGGAATCTGCTACGAATTCGATCGCGAGCCGGGTGATATTACAAGGCAGGTGAAAGATTCACACATCAATGTAATTCTGGTTCTCATGGATCGACATACAGAGCAACTATATACCCCATCCTGAATCGCCTCGGCATTGATACCCTCGTTGGACGCATGGCCAGACTCCGGGAAGATGAGAGGTTCAAAGCCGTGGGCCCTGATACCGTCGTTATGCCATACCCACCCGCATCTCATCTTCAGCTGTCCTTGAGACCCGAAAAGGAAGACGAGGGAGAAATCTGGTTTGACTGGGCCTTTGTCGACTTTTGGAAGTCAAATTATTGTTCGTTGTTCTACTGACTTTTACTACTGTGCATTATGTTGACTATTGTGTTACTCTTTATAGATACTATTCAACGCGGACTATCAACTGAGCCGGACCAGTTGTCATCGTCGGCGTCAGGTACGTTGTTTTTGACTTGAAACAATAATGAAACTTCATCATCTGCATTATTTGTAGGGCAAAATGCCGAGTCAGCGATACTTGTTGCATCCCTACGTGACATGATTCGTTCGCAGTCACAGGAGATTGAGGCTCTCCAGCGTAAAGTCAAGGAGCTCTTAACAACGAAAGATGAAGAGGTCGCGGTTGTAAAGGCGCAAGTGGATTCTCTGTCATTGAAACTCCGGCAAGCGGAAGACAAGCAGAAGGACACTGAGAAAGAACAAGAGGATTTGTTAGTGTTGTTGGATGAGGTGACTAGTAAACGAAAGAGGGACAAGGCTAAGCTGAAGGAACTTGGGCAGGAGGTTTCAGAGGATGAAGCGGAGGACGATTGCCACGACGACGACGACGAGGAGTAGTAATTGTGTAAATTTTGAACCTGGCAGTGCATGATTGATTTTGTGCTGTGTGTCGTCAAGGTTTTGTTGTGGCTGGGAATCAAATATGACAAATGGCATCAAATGCATCAATTCAGACTTGCACGATTGCTATTGTTATCTCTGGTCTGCAATACGAAGGTAATGCAGTGCCATCTTCAAGTCAAGATTCCTGCCTATCACAGTTCCCCACAGGTCTTGCTTCACGTCTAATCTATCTAGATTGAAGTTGGTATGACACCAGAGTTGTTCGAGTATCATGCCAGTGATTTGATTTCACTTACAAGAGCTGTTGAACAAGTCCTACCATATGTGGCTGGTTGGATACAGACAGGCCTTTATTATGACCTTGATCTGCCACGTTCTGCCCGATTTCCAGTGCCCGGCTCTATTGTTTCTCCACATAATGTCTCGTCCATTCTTGTGTCTTTGCTTGACCTGAACGTTGCGGCGTGATTCCTGCTCTGCTTAAAGAGTATGATTATGCTTCGAACCGCATTCCCTCCCGACCTCATGGATTATCATAACAATCCCCCGATTGTTGATCTTCCAAAATATGCTTCAGCAGTTCCTATATTCCTACAAACAGAGGTCAAGCCAATTTTCCAGATGACTAGAAAACATTGGTTGGCCCTTGCGACTATAGGGAAGGATAGAGAAGGAATGCTGTTGAAGACACCGATCATGTATCTCATAATCTGCCCATATCCACTACACCAAATAATTACGGATCCCCTGCCCACGATCACTGTAAAGCCAGAGTCCTCCATAGGTACTGTTGTGGCCTATCATTTTCTGGAAGCACACGACAATCTATTTCTTTTCGCCAGGATAAGGTCCGTACCTTAAAAACTTTCACTCTTGTGCTCCCATATCCATTTTTATTTGCTAGACAAAGGTCGTCAGGTCAGCTTGGTCTCTGTTTGGAATTCCGCAATCTTCTACACGAGAGGAGAGATGTCATTGAGCTGTTCACCCTGGCTCAATGGAGTGCGTCTGTCGACCCAGGCGCAGTGAGAGTCACAGGTAACATGCAATTTGCAGCCGTCTTGGCTCATCATCCTCGTAGAGATCATCCGACATTTCTGAGCATTATCACTCTGTGTGATAGGCGGCTGCTCACTGTGAGTGCATCTACTTGCTCATTCCCGTTTCGACCAAGTTGGCAAATCATATAGGGTTTCTCGACTCATCCTCGCCACCTTTCGTCTTTCACATTTTTAGGGGGAAATGATCCATGTTTCCTGACCTCAAACCCGGAAGAGTTCTGTCTGGACATGTGGGTCATCCTGCAGGATGGCAAACTCGTTAAAACAGCAACTCTAGCACTCCCTCCTCTTTCCCACGTTGCAGTCTGCACGCTGCTCGATTGTCGCCCTCTTGATAGTGCAGACCCTGAGATCTACAAGGGTGATCCATCTATCATCGTTGATTGCGCCCTTTCATACGGAGAGAAGCCAAGTGCCAGGTTTTCTCTGTTAATCAAGCTCAGATATCTCAACGAAGTCTACCGATATACGGTCAGCTCTCATGCGCATCGTACTTATGCTTGGGTTGATTGGGGCGTTAAACACGCTTGGATATACGATGCTGCACACGACATCCCCCAGAACCTGAATAGTGGTCACACCTTCACTACTCAAACTCCCCCTATTCCCGAACCTCCACTCGCACCTCCCAGGACTAAAAGCACATCCGATGGCAACATCGTGACTATATATAATTGGAAGCCTCCTGCTCCTGGTGTCGTCGTCTCTTTATGGGATCTTCGTAGACTCCTGGTACCCATACCTAAATTGCTTCAATTGGTATCAAAGGTCCCAGTCAGTAGTCTCTTCCGTAGCCACGTATACGCAACCCACATCGAGCATCCTCCAACGTATCGAGTGAGACTAGTATCTAGAGCCTACCCGATAAGCTATGAAGGTCTAGTTGGAGAAATTGATGTATGTATCCCCTTCTTTGTGCTTACTGTGACTTGATAAAATTATTGATTTATGTAGCCACAAATCTGGGCTCTTCATTTTCTCTTCACGCGGGGTTTCCCTGACTATGCCAAGAATACTCAATTGAGCCCTTGGGATATTGAAGGGCTTAGAGTCTGGACACACCGACTGGAACGCAGTGGTAATCTCAATCTGTCTCCTCCGGGTCCTTCTTTCCATGATGGACTTTCCCGCTCTGTCCGATCGAGTCGCTTTGTAGGACGCTAACAAACATACCTCGTCCAACAATGAGCGAATGCTGACACTTCTCTATGCATGCTCCATATCTTACCAGAAAAGCATGAATATACCAATGGATTCGGAAACGCTATTGTATCAACTGTGATAGACTCACAGTAAGCATTATTTGGTCGGATGGGGACATTTCCACACTGTATATGTAGTAGTGACATTTTCTATTCGTCTGTGAGGTCACAGCACGGCGTGATTTACTATAATACGACGCTAGTCGCGTGGTCCTTCAGGAAAGATCTGTTTTTTTTTAGTTTAAAGATAGAGGAACCTTGAATGTCCAATATTCACGCCCAGTGAAAATCGTGTGTGGTAATACATGGACACATCTTATGTCGACAGCCGAATCTTGCCAAATAGATATCAATCGAATGTGATCCGTGCCAAATTGTGAGTTCATGCTTCGACATCGACTTGATTGACAACTTTGAAGTTCTTTGACCTTGCTTTGACTTGACCTTCCGACAAGAATCAACATGGCTCGTCTCTTTACTTTGATCCAAATATTCACACGACATTCGGCATCTTCTAAATATATCAGAATAACAGTGATTTACACTTACCTTGCATCGCAATCGACACAACACCTGTGTTCTCCCCATAACTGATCCTGACCTGTGGCCTAGACATTAGAATAATGGCTGGAGGAGAAGATGTACATATACAGGATAATGAAGATCCATGGATTGAGTCATATTGTGGCAACAATGACTCCTGTGATAACTTCGAACAAATAACTTTTGCTTGACCACGGATCACAATCTATTAGTTCTTCTCGCTCTGAGCTTCCACTTGTTCTCAGTATGGCTCTGGAAGAAATCAAGAATCTCAATCATGCTACTCTGATTGGCAGTGGCAACCTTGCATACAAGGAGATCTTTGATAGACTGAAAACTTTATGGTATCGTTAGTCCAACTTTTCATTGGAAATCCCATTTGAAGATGTACAACTGGCTCTGGTAGTTTGCATTCAGACACTGACAATACAAACATTCCAACTCTGGAATATCCAATCCGTCGGATCAAGTACACATCTGATGGTCGGCGACTGGTTTCCTGTGATGGTTTGCCACATTCAATGAGTGCATTTACGAAAAGTTCACAACATATCTGCACATAGCCTCATACCATACACGCCAAGAATCAAACTTATTATCAACAGCTTGTGCGAAGAACTATTGAGAGTAGAGACAGAGGAAGGAAAACCGGTCAAAAAAACTGATTTTCACCAGGTTCATATTCATGCCCGTCACCTCTGGTGGATACTCCTCGAACGAGGAACTGCTCCAGCAAACTGGGCTGCGGCAACACTTGAGGCACACAATTGATTATCTTGAACATCACATTATGGTGCGAACGACTGGAAATCACACATCGTTGCCGCCGAAAATTATCCTTTGTGGTACAACAAGTACGTTGGTAATCACCACCAAGGTCAAGAATGAGCGCTGAGCTCTGAGCTCTGGAAGTCCTCGAACAGTCCCCGGGAGCTTGCACCATAGCTTGAGGGTAGGTGATCATTCTGTGTCGACACGTGATTGCTCAGGAGGAAGTGCGATCCATCACGATCATCAATGCATATCACTATGTCCCTTGCTTTTGCTTTCCTATACCGAAATGCCAGACCTCTTACAGACATCAGGTTTCGCAAGCTCTGGTGTTGCCACTGGTATTGCTGCATTTTCTGGTGATAAAAGCTTATACTGACAAAGTATAAATTCCTAGGTGGCCGTAATTACGATTACACCACGATATATGGCCCTGACAAGCCAGGAGAAGAAGCGAAGGAAAACGCACGTGTGTGGAATGTCTACCTTGACGAAGCGGAGAACTACGATGCGGACATAATACAAGGCTTTCGGAATATTATCGACGGTCTACTAGTTTTTGTGAGTTGTTGCAGGTTGCATATCCCTGAATCGTAACTTCTGAAATCAAAGGAGTAGGCGGCCCTATTCTCAGCAGTTGTTGCGACATTTGTTGTTCAAACATTTCAAGCGCTTCAGCCAGATAATGCACAGATTATGGCATCCCTTCTCTTCGAAAACAATCAGCTCTTGAGGGCTGCTGGAAATGGAACCAGAATAAATGCCGTTCCTGCTGCAGAGCTAGGTCCTGGAAGCCGAACTTCTACTTCGACCGACGTTTGGATCAACATATTATTTTTCACTAGTTTGACTCTCTCATTGTCCACTGCCCTTCTGACTGTCTTGGCTAAACAATGGATTCAAGTTTGTGCTCATCTCCATCTATGTCGCAATGATTCATTACAAGTCAACAGGCTTACACGACAATTGTTCCCGGCGGGGCCAAAACTCGTGCTTTAATCCGCCATTTTCGTTTTCAGGGGCTCATGAAATGGAAACTCGGTGACATCATTGAGAGTCTTCCTTTGGTTCTTCACAGTTCGGTTGCTATCTTCCTGATTGGACTTGCTCTATACGTTTCCCAATCGTCGCCTCCGATATGTGGAGTTGTTTCTGGAATTACTACCCTCACATTTCTCTTTTACATTGGGACTTCAATGCTCCCGGCTTTTGACATCACTTGTCCCTACCGCATCCCCTTCATGTTCTCTCTAGCACAGATCCTCTTGATTGCCTTTCACACAGCAAGATACCTATTCTTGTTCCTTCGGTATCCGGGTCAATCCAACGGCTTACGACATGTTGTGGCTCATAGATGGCGGGAGATGTCGAGAAGCTCTTTGAAAGGTGCAGAACATCACGAAGTGTTTCTTGAAAATGATAGTGTGTTCGGTGTTCCCAACCACCTCGCTTGCAATGCCTTAGGTTGGGCATTCAACCACTCTTCTAACCAGACAGTCAAAGAAGTTGTCGTCAAAGGTGCTTGTGGCTTGTTGGATGAATGGTCCACTAAAATCCAAGTCACCTCCTATCTTTCTAAAATTTTGGTCTTGAATACAACACACGACAACCTTCTTCTTTCCACGCTTTTATATTGCTTGTCCCAGTTGCCCCACATGTCATCGACGCTTACCACGGAAGATGAGGTGGAAAAAAGCACACACGGTAGACTCGTTGGAGATCTCATGAGGATCTTTTTAAAAGACTTGTTGAACGAAAACAGTGCCAATTCAAATGTATGGCGAGAAGAGATAGAAGGTGCACTGATAGAGTCTTATGGCAAGGCAATCAGGAAAAGGTATCGTGCTCTATCTAGAAGACTCCTAGATTGGGGCCATCCACTTGTTCATTCTGCACGAGGTCGCCTGATCTTGTTTACTTGTGCCCAGAAAGGAGACGCAGAGGACATTCGCGATTTAGTGGATCAAGGAATGGACTTGACCCAACGTGATGGTCGTCCCGACGGTTGGACTGCTTTGCATTATGCAACTGTCAGCGGAAACTTGAATGCAGTCGCTGCCCTTGTGGAACGAGAGCCGAATCTGATATCCGATCAAGCAAATCGTCGTACGGCGCTTGATCTTGCAATTACCTTGGCCAAGCCTGATGTAGTGGCTTATCTTTTAGATCATGGTGCCAATCCACCTTCCCATGCACTCCATATTGCAACGCAATCAGCGCTCAGCCGCCCAGACGGATGTCTGCCAATGGTTGCTGTTTTTCTGGACCGCGGATGGGATAGAGCAGCGAAAGATGTACATGGGAGGACACCTATCGATATCGCATGCAGCGAGGATTGCGACCCAATCATCGAGTACCTGGAGCACTATCAGACTGTTAGGCTCCCTCCATTCTCAATTGCATTATTGAACCAGAATGGACGGGAAAACGTGAGCTTTTGACCAATCTCTTCCGAAAACGAAGTGGTTGCTTGTCCCGGAGGGAATTTAGCATAAGAGCAAATAGGGATCTATTGAACCTGTAGATTATCAGTTATGTACGTCTGAGTAATTCTCGGCCGCGAAGCCTCTGACGGAATTTTGAACAATTTGTGCATGTTGACAACGAAAGCGCTTGCCGCGAACTTTCGTTCCGTTAGGCTCAGACCTCTGCAATTTCTACATGCACCCAATGGAAGTTACCACAGCTCTTGACGATCAAGATAGGAATCTCTTTGACCTCGATATATTACCTGAAGCCTTTTTGCTTGCCGGACTTCACAGTTCTCATGACGCGGCTACAACTTTCGCCTCTTTCTCAGACAAAGATGTAGAAAACCTCAAGTTCTTCACCCAATATTGCTCAAGCTTCTCTGGTGACCTTGGTGAAAGCTTCAATGAGAGTGAACGAACTTCGTCTTCGCCGGATTCTCCGATTCCGATCGCTACGCCTGTCCCTCTGCCGTACTCTGCTCGTAGCAGCGAAGTCCTAGAGAGTATGATTTCAGGTCCAAAAGGTGCATACTCTTCGCACAATGGTGAATGGAATACCAGAAGTCTCCTGTGACGATTTCCTCGCTCAAGTATCTGATCTATAGAAACCCTCGCCCACTCTTTAACTTTGGTGGAGAAGCTTGAGAGAGAGCAAGTTAAGTCATGTAATTCTGTCTTGAAGGTTTGTTTCTCTTGCTACGGTGGCGGAATGGCTAAATCATTGCTGATTGACTCAGGAGCAAGATGAGGAGATGCTAATGAAACACGACTGCATTCGATTATCAGCAGAAAATCAACCTTTGTCGTCTAAGGCTGTGTTTCGACCAATTCGACCAGTCTCGCCATCTACACTGATTGCTTTGACGGAGCCCTGTTTGATGGCCTGGAGTACACGGCTTCCGCTTAGCCCATTCCCTGCACAGGTGCTAAGTTCCACTCTTCCTCGGCAAGATACTCGGATTGTTCCTTCACCTGTTATGCGTACCGGACGGAGTAGCTGGGGCTATTGATTCTCATTTTTTACATGCATGAACTTTGAGATTCTTGGGGGATTGCACTCTTTGACGCGCGTTCTGGTCTGATGCACATGTCTCCTGATTCGTTATCACTGTATGCTGTTATAACTTATGAACTCTTTTGTATATGCTACTCTTACAATATTGTACATGAAAATATCATCAAAACTTCCGAACACTCCAAACATGAACGAGGTCCAAAACTGTGTAAAATGCAGGAAAATCGTCCTGTATCTCCGTTTTTCTAAATCATCTCACTACCTTGTTGCTTGCTTCTACATCCCCAGTACGCTCATATATTCCCTGAGCCACCTGTTTTACTGAGTTTAACATTCTGACATCAAGGTCCTTTTGAAGGGCATCGTGGCTTTGGAGACACAAGGCGACAAGTTTGCCGAAATACTCAGCGGCTATGTTTTTTGACTCGTCGGCTACAAACTCTGATGTGGTCTCGAGTACATTTCCTGGAGGCTGGATAGCTGGATTGGGGAGTATATGAAGAAGCTCGATGCCTTGTGAAAGCCTTTTGATCTTGACGGCATCTTCCTCAGCCCATTGAGTGTACGTATCCAACCTCTTTTGCATCTGTTTTTAAAGATGAATGAGTGGTGTGTAATGGGGTAAACAGAGGATAATTACAACCTGAGAGTGCAAATCTTCGAGATCCTGGAGCTTAGCCTGCAGCAGGACTAGTTCCTTTCCATCTTGTGCGATCCGCTGTCGAAGGTTTGATGATTCATCTACCCTTTCATCATGTACTAAAGCCGCTGTGTCTTTTCTCTTACCCACATTCGCCGGCTCTCCTATCATGCTATCATCCATGTCAGAATCAACGTTGGTATACTGCTGATACATCGAGAGTTCCGCAAATTTCCCGCAAAGATCATTGAGAACGACAACGGATGCCTCGATTTGGTTCCATGTCCATGATGATGGATCCTCTGTACCTGGAGGGCAGGGCTGGGGGACCAAGTGGCGTAACGACTCGATCCACTGACTGAGCTCATCTATGTATGGCTTGAACTCATCGGCGTCCGTTTCACCTGATACAAGCGCTCCAAACTTGTGTCTGCCAGAAAGCTCTGAGAGGTCGTTTAATGCGCGTGTTAGTTGTTTCTCCAGGTTGAACACGGTCCGGGCATAATTTTTACGCTGTGTATCGAGGACTCGTCGGGCTGAGGGACCTGTGTGTGCATAGATCCTCGAGGATTGTGTGCGCTTCCAGCGAGATAGTTCTTCTCTTGCCGCTTCAAGCTCGATTTGGATGCGAACGGCGTGCTCGGTTATGCTAATCAGAGTTAATCATGTCTCTGATTTTTTTGACCTCTCGTCTAGACCATACCTTATCATTTTGCAGTAGATTTTTCTGAATGTAGTCGTTTCTGTCCCTCCCTTGCCATCAGAGCCCTGGGATGACAATGAATCTTGGGCCGGTCTTTCACCGATAGAACGACTTACATAGGAAACCGATTTTTCCCATCCAGGATGAGATGGATGAAAGTCAGGGCATAAATTTCCTTCAGGACAAATCTCCTTAACTGAACCGTCGTCATTGAAATTCTGTGCAAAGTGAAGCGCCCAAAAGACGCTCAATAACGGACCCCGCCTCCTCAAGAAGAGCCTTACCTTGCAACGAAACAATAGCATAGCTTATCAGGATGAGTACTATTAAGTAATAAGCAATGGTAGTAACTAATAAATGCGAGTCATGAGATTAGGTATAATGTTTGAAACTTAGTGTTTTGGCGGGTTTCTTTCTGGAATCTGATAAGATCTGTGGTAAAGATCGAGTCAAGAGTGTCAAGTAAGGGCCAGCGCTCGCCTGAGCTTCAAATTCCACAAATCTGAACTAATAGTACATACGCGGTCAAGTGGGTATTACTCTGGAATCATATTAGGTCGTGCCCAAAGATGCTTCAATGTCAAAGAAGCTCGATTAGAATTACAATATGGAAAATCACGATCTCTTAAAAGTTAGCCATGTACGTCCTGAGTTCTGGGCGCTATAAGCAAGATCTACAGGGACAGGAGAGAGCCAGTTCAAGTAAGCGGAGGGAATGGAAGACGAAACATACCGATCGAGGATGTGAAGTTGTGCACAAGATGATTCACGTTTGAAGTGCGCACATCAGGCTGAGCCGTAGTTGACTCTTTTCTTTCGTCGACACTAGCCAACTCGATATCATCGCCCTTCTTCCTGTTGGGCTTCAAAGGTGGCAGGCTAGTATTCTGCTCATCCGCCCAATACTTGTCCATCGATTCCACAAGGAAATCTACAAGGTTAACGAGAAATGAGAATCATACAAACGATGACTGGTTAGA
Organism: Termitomyces sp. T108; assembly: GCA_017657275.1. NCBI lineage: Eukaryota > Fungi > Basidiomycota > Agaricomycetes > Agaricales > Lyophyllaceae > Termitomyces > Termitomyces sp. T108. The sequence continues at coordinate 17,160 of JAGGAU010000040.1, read as the reverse complement.
AAAACTCACCCGTCCAAAGCATCTTTTCGTTGATATGATGATGCGGCCGTATCCCGTCAACACTAAGAATCAAAAGGGGCACGGTGAATAGGAAGCGGAAGAAGACTCGAATCATCTACCATAAAGTGATCAGTCAATGTTCAACGTCCACCAGTTGGCTAGAACAACATACGTTCAATTCAGAAAACTTGGTCAGGCGCACAATTGTATTTGTGTCGACGGCTTCTCTCCGCTGAGGGTGTCAAGATCAGCTCAGCCTCGTCGAAGCCGAAACTACAACATACCAGGCTACGGAGAAAGCTTGGGAATGTGAACCTATTCAAGCAAATTAGTCTTCTAGTCTTATCAGAGAAGCATAAGCTCACAAAATCGGCGTGAACCAGAGTGTCAATGAGATACTGCCCAAGCTTCCTGCCAAAAAGGTAAACGCTTCGGACTGTATGACGTATGTCTTGATCAGCGCGATTGTCATATGGTCATATGTCGATCAACTGACTCTGAGCGGGTCGGAACGTGTAAGGATAGTGATAAGTGGCATGTATGTAACAGCGACAATTGAACCAAAGACCCAGGACCTAAAGTAAAAGCTATGGAACCAATTCTGCTGAGAAGTTCCGGAGTTGACAAGAAACAGCCAAAAGCACAGCTCTGCGCATGAAATGACATATCGGTCAACTGGGCGGCCGATGCAGCATCTTCTTTAAACGCTCATACCTTCCAAATGAGTGACCCTTTGAGTGCCGGCACGAAAAACTTCAATGAAGAATGTTTGCGTGAAAAGCAATTTCATACTTACATCTCCAAGCTCCATCCGACGGAGAGACACAGCATTAAAGGGAGATGAAATCTCCGACTGAGGGGATTCCACGATTCGATGGGTTTGGGAACAACTGGGAGTGCTGAATGAGATTTGCAATCAGCGTTGACAAGATATTTCCCTACTGCCGTAGTTTGGAAGAGCAACAAAGCCTTCGTAATACTTGATCGCCGTGAAACCAATAGCGTATGTTGCTATCAATGGTATCGTGAATAGATACGTGTACTGGCAGCGACGTAGTGTAATCAGTATTCTGCCGACTATGAATATGGTGAAACAGGCGCACTGTCATGACCCGTTTAAACGTTCCAGAAGATTTATTCCATCTGCAAAAGCAAATCACAGCAAATGTTTGCACGGAACGCTACTTTTACTTACTTGAGGCACTTGAATCTATCAAATGACCACAAATGGAAAACGAGAAACGTCCCCAGCTATGCGGGCTCTTCGTCAACTTTCGAAGATGCTCTACGACAGATTAGATACTTACCAAAGTCGAAAGAATTGCCCACACCAAGAGACTTGCAGGCGAAAGATGAGACATGGCGAGCAATGACCAGGGCAGACAGCCTTGTAGTGGAAGGGACAAGTTCAAACGAAGTCACCGGATTCCAAAGTCCACCTGATATTTGTAAAAAGGGGTCGCTGGGGGAGAAAAGTATGTATGTACTTAAACCCCCACATGACAATTCATTTGATGCGACATCGCCAATCATCAATCACGGTGAGCGGCTTAAACGTAGTGACCGATTGCCGACAAGTGACCGACTAGGAGTGGGAAGACTCGAACGTTTCATCATCAACAATTTTCGAGCTTGAAACTAGACATTGTGCATACTATACAGAGAAAACGTCGGGTTGAAGTCCTGCTTGAGTGTAAACTTTGTAGGATCGGGTGCGGCATGCGCTGCCAGCGAGATCCATGTACATAGATTTCCTTGCATCTCTGCAGTAGACGCATATTCAGTCAAGTTAGACGACATTATGTGCCTTTCTGACCGTTGCCTTGTCCCTTTCTGGCATCACACACCTCATCATTTTCCGATACACGAGGTTCGTCTTGCCGACCCTCCCTCACTTTGATGAGACTCCGGTCACGGGGTCAGTCTTCCTGTCCTTAATTCCATGGCTCATGAATATGAGGCTAAATCTTTCCTATCTGGATTGAGGAGAATGAACGGATAGATTGTTGTACATGAGCTAAAGTCTCTCTTCATCGAACAGTCGCGACCGTGAAGACTTCTATGCAACGCAAAGACAAACGACCAAAAACAGCGTAGAGTGACCATGATATGAGAGGAACGTCAAACGTCATGATGGTGATTATTCAAGTCTTCTGATTCGTAAACCTGACTGAAAAATAGTATTTCGCATTAATCTGGCCCGGCAAGTACCGATTCACAATCATGGAAAGAGTTCTAAATTAACAAGCTGCACCCGTGGCAGAACAGAGTTTCTCGGATGTGGAGTTCATGAATTACATCGGTGAATTCACGATCACGGAGACGTGGGAACGGCTATATATATTATATTTATATGACGAGTAACTCGAACCAGAGGTACTGCTCGAGTGAGAGATTGATTATTCATTGGTAGACGGTAATGCGAGCTATCCAAGGAAAATATTTTGAATGTGGGTAGAGTAGGGATGACAATTTGTGGAGATCACGATCTGCTGAAATACAACCATGCATGTTCTGATTGATGATCGCTGTATGCAAGGTCTACAGGCATAAGGTCTAGGTTTAGAGCGGCTGTAAATTGAATAATGCCGACATACCTATTGGCGATGTGAATTTATGCACAAGATGATTCACGTTTGAAGTATGCGGATTAGTCCTCGTAACCTGGTCAACACTGCCGAATTCGATATCATCGCCTTTCTTCCTGTTCGGCCTCAACGGTGGGAGGCTCGCAAGAGTATCCTGCTCATCCACCCAGAACTTATCTGTAGATCCTGTCCGACCGGGCTCACCCATGGCACGAACAACCGGCAGATCGTTGTGACCAGCTTTCTTATCCGTCTCAAACTCGACATTGGTCTTAGGCGAAGAAGCGGGCAGGGAGCTGAGCACTGGAGTCCCATAGTTTAAAGTGCGTGCTGAATGTTGCGTTGCGTGGATAAACTCATTACGTGACTCGTACAAGCTGGCCCTGTACGCTTCACTGTTCCTAGATTTTCTGCGTTCGCGTTCATCACGAGCTGTGATTTCGCGTTCAATGGATCGCGGGAAGAAAATCTGTATGAGCGGGAATGACTAAATGACTCAATGGAAAGGTCGAGAGAACATACAACAAGAGTTATTGAAGAAGAAATCGCGCAACCAAGTCCTGCTAACATCACAAGAAAATCTAAATGTTGATCAAAATCGCAGTCGTGCCACGAAGATCTATGATATGCCTACCTGTCCAGAACATGCTTTCGTTGACGTGACGATGCGGCCGTATACCATCAACACCAAGAATCAGAGGGGGGACTGTGAACAAGAAGCGGAAGAAAACACGAATCCTCTGTTGTGAAATGTTGGATCAACAATGTTCAATGTTCACTGCTTTACTACCGACATACATTCAATTCAGAAGACTTGGTCAGGCGCACGATTATATTCTTGTCGACACCTTCTTTCCGCTAAAGGAAGTGTCAATATCAATTCGATCTGAAAACGTCGATAGATACCAAGTTAGAAAGAAATTCTGGAAACATAAATCTAGACCGAACGCTCTTCAATCTTCCGATCCTTATAAGAAAATCATCAACTTACAAAATAGGCATGAACCAGAGTGTCAGTGATAAGCTACCCAGGCTTGCTGCCAAAAACATAGACGCTTCGGACTAATGTTATATACCT
>JAGGAU010000040.1:0-12885 GCA_017657275.1 Termitomyces sp. T108 | reverse complement strand
AGACCAATTGGGTACGACGCTATTAATGGCATTGACAATAGATATGAGTACTAGCGACGACTAGAGTCAGTTTATTCTTAACCCATAAAATTACTTTGGTGCGGCGCACTGTCATCACCCTTTTGAACGTTCCAACGGAATGACTCCATCTAAACGACAAGTATTTCAAATAGATACATGACCGACCGCAATACTACTGACCTCAGGCATTTGAATCTGTCGAATGACCACAGATGGAAACAGAAGAACGCCGCCAACTAGACCGAATTTTCGTCAGCTGTAAAGATCAGATCTTGAACGAACGATCAAGACTTGCCATGGGCATAAGGATAGCCCATACCAAAAAACTTGCAGGTGAAAGATGGGACATGGCGAGCGAAGGGTAGGATAGGGAATCTTGAGAGAAGGGACGGCGAGGCTCAGATCAGCAACAAACTGGAGCCCATGAACACGATTTCAAGTTTTACAATCTTGACCACTTGATATATTGGCAACAAGACGTGTTGCCTTATATATAATGACCTTCACATGACACAAACTATGTAGACATTTGATGCAAGTTCGGCAAAGTTTAGCGGGTATGCCAAACGCCACTACACCGTGAGAGAGAGCACAGCATGCAGGCTCGGATGAATCTGACCTCCGAGCGTTTAAGCAGAGCTTTACGGCCTCAAAGGGTACACAATACATCGTAAGACATACAATCTTAGATTGGTTGGCAGGACAAGACTTTAATGATAGATCCGAGGGCGCAGGTAGGGGTGAGAGGCAGATCTCCAGCCATATGGCGGTTTCATAATTAATTTTCGTGGTCTTAGGTCACGTGAGGACAAGGACCAAGATCTCCCCGCGGACAGCGATGGCACCCTCACCAGAAGAAAACGACGACGTCCTCCTGGCAGGCAGATACGGTGACTTCGACGATATTCGTGAATACGTCAAACAACATGGAGCTGAGTCTCTCGCCACTGTTCGTGACGAGAACGAGAACACCATCCTTCATATGATTTGTGGAAATGGCCATCTAGGTAATCATTCTTCTTGTTCATTTCTTGATCTCTGATCCAAGGCAAATCTGGTTTCTAATAGCGTCTTACAGATGTGCTTGAATACATACTTCCTTTAGTTCCATCGTCCCTGTTAGCAGCTCAGAACAGTGCGAAATCAACGCCCCTCCACTGGGCGGCACTCAACAAGCACCTTGCCGTAGTTCAGAAACTCGTCGAATTCCCTGGTGGTCCTGGCATAGACCTCATTGATATCAAAAATAAAGCGGGACACACGCCCCTGGGAGAAGCAGAGCTTGCAGAGTGGGATGAGGGTGCGACTTGGCTCGTGAAAATGATGAATCTCGATGCAGAGGACCCCGAAAGAGAGAATGATATAGCCGATGATGAAGCCGGGGGCGTACGTCAGGATATTGAAGTTGAAATTCAAGACGCGGACGGGCAAGTGGCGAAAATGACGATCAGCGAGGGTCCATCTAAGTCACCATCATAACGAAGTCGAAGGCGCCGATAGTACGTATCCTGTTTCACATCTTGAGAAGTGTTTAGACTAAATTTTACCTCAAGTAAGTCCAGAAGACGGCTTTCTGTGGCGGAATTCTTGCAACACAACATTCGGTATTTACTCAACACGTCATTTGTTATTGCAATGGTCGAAATTCAAATGGCTAGATGAAAGATTTCTCCATGGAACCACCCTCGATGTGAGAAGAAATGGATCATAAATAGCTTACTAGCGTACGCGCAACTATGATCAGTTTTTAGGGTATGTAAGAAATGATATCAGTCAAAAACTCTGACACATTATCCGAACTTGTCGAGGACCGGCAGCTGTTATGAATGAAGTACTCAAGAGGAAGATCGCAGGGTCTTGCGTTCGGCTATTTGTGAACCTATGAACCCAACTTTATTTACTTTATCAAACGCCATGTAACAACTAACCTCAGTAGCATTATGTCAGTACTTACCGACGTGTACGTCGTACATCGACGATAACACCAGCATGTCATAATCAAACTTCAGAATGATATTCAAGCAGTTTCCTTCTACTGTCCGAATGTTCATAGTGGATTTTCTATACACTCCTATCGACTATCAAGTGTTTGTTCTCAATCTCAATGTCTCATCTATTCCTTCTGTTTCAGACCTTTCCATCAGTGCATGGTTGACCCTTGCTGTGAACTTCAAATCCTCTTGACATTCCAAGGGTCCCGGTACCCTGCCAAGCCGAGTGAACTCTTGCGGCTGCACGGTACAGGAAAAGGATGGCTACAGAGTGGTGGAGGTAAATTGTTATACAGCGCAATGGCACATCCAACAGAACCTGTGTGTGAAAGTCGAGATTGTCGAAATTGTCCCAAGCTTTGCTCTTGGAGTCTTGACTGATATTAACACAAGATGGAGTAAATGCTACATAATTATGCCTTTTCACAATGATATGGAGTAATCTATGTAGTTTACCCACAATTTTGGCTGTTGTCCTCAAGTCACACAGTGTGACATGGATCCATGGGGTTCATGGAGTTCATGAGATAGAATGATCCCTTGCGTTCAACTTGTCATGATGAAACTTTTCGGTGCTCTGCGGATTCTCATGACATAGTAACTAGACATATATGGTCTCCAGCTTGATCAATTGAGCACTCTGGAAATTTGATGGTGGGATTTTTGATGGTCTCCAAATCCTATTTCGTCTAGTTGATTAACATGAGAAAATTGAGGAGTCCCAGAAACGAGGCACTAATATCATGTACCAGCGAGATGATTCATGATGACGGGGATTCCGGCATATGCTATTACATAGCAGGTATTACTTTTGATTGGGGGAAAGGCCGCAGGTCCGAATTAGCAGTACATACACTTCATTTATCATGGTACAAGGTCAAACAGATTTATCTGCCAGCGTTGTTTATTACCGCTGGACAACTCCGGTTTGGGCACCTTGTCCACAGGATTGGCTCGCCTGTCTTTTTCTAGTTGTTCCATGCGTGTTGCCCAGCTGTCGATGGGAGTTTCCTCTGATGGTTTGGTCCAGACCCCGTCGAGACTGCGTTGGAGCTCCTCTCCAAAGTCAGTGAGGCGCTTCTGCATCGCCGTGCCTTCCTCGCGGTGCTCTGGCGTGAATTGCAGGAGATGAGGAAGAAGGTTCCGAGCTTCGTCTGAATTATCCCGCGTCAATGTTGAGACCTCTAGACATGTGGGTAATCACACCTTGTATTGTAGCAAAGCGGGCAGCGAGCTTCGTGAGAGATTTCAGGAGGTACTCCTCTTCATCAACAGTCCCCTTCCTTCCAGATCCCACCTTTCGTTCCATCTTCCGCTTTGAACGGGAAGTTCGTCTGAAAAAATAGTAAGTTGATTGAGTTAACGTCAACTATAAGATTAGACGAGACATACCGAGAAGACCGAGAAGTTGTAGTTGGAGCGACAGTATACCGAGTAAATGCCGTTGGTGCCATGGAGACATCCGTCATCACGTCTACATTGTGCAATGCAACATCTTCTGTGCCGTAAAAAGCGTCTGAAGGACAGATATGAACATTCGCACATCATTGATACGAGATTGGTGAAAAATAGAATCTCACCAGGTTCTTCGACCTTTCGAATACGAAGTTCGCGAATCCTGTTCAACTGCTTCCGCAACTGATCCAAACACTCATTGATATCCTCGATGATCTGGTTGCAGCTTTCCAACGCAGCGGGGTGGACAACGTCTTCCACGAGCTCTGGCTTGTGTTGTAGCGCAATCTAGGAAACAAGGGTCAGTAACGTTGAAACCATTATGCCGGACTACACACAATACGACGAGCCTCTGAGAAGTGGTTTCCTTGCACGTATGCAATGATGGCCTCGCGGATGTCCTTGGCATAGTCGAGCAGAACCCGTGCAGCCTCTGAATGCCGCTTCTTTGATGCAAGGTCCTCTGGGAGAATTTAGCATCTGAACCCACAGGTATGTGCGGAGACAAACCTGCCACTCGATAACCCGTAGCGACCATCTCTTCCTCTGACATGCCTGTTCGTGAGGCGAGGTAGAAGAGTTCCTGCCACTCCAATGCCTTCTCGTGAGCCACCATGGCTTTTGAAGAATGTCGAGCCTCAAGGAAAACTACAAAAGATGTGAGTAACAAACAGGACAAGATGATGTGAGATGACCGTACCAGACGCAGCCTGCCTGAATTCACGACGTTCAAACAGCCAATCTCCGTAAAGCTCAAGAACCGTCTATAATGAACCATATTAGACCCAGCTGGCCACTCCGAACAGGTAAACACATACGTTGTACCGATCGGTACCCCTCCATATCTTGAGCGCCGCATCATACAAGGTATGTGACTCAATATAAGCCATTGCCTCCTCGAAGCGATCAGCACCTGCCGAACCTCAGAGCACCATTCTCATCCTCAGGCAAGCACACGAAACCTACCCGCAAGGCCGAGGTTGCGTAGGGCGCTCTCATAGCGCTTCAAATGGTCATCGATCTTGAAGCGCTGATAATACTTTTCCAACGCCCGCAGTTCGCGGAGGAACGGAAGATACTCTCTGGGATCCTTCGAAGCAGACGTCAACCAACCAACCGACCAGGCACCCGAGGGGATGCGATGGACATACCTTCTGCGCATGCTGCGCAATCATCAGCACCAGCGAAAAATCGTACATCCCAAGTGCCGTATCAAAGAGCGTATCCGCATCGACCAAGAAGATGATGTACTTGACTGCATCCTCGACGACTTCTGGGTCACTCTCTGCGTGATTCGTGAGCCCCACCACGCGCGGAGACACGGAGGAAAAAAATGAGACTGAGACTGTGACTCACCGCGTAAACGGAGCAGGAGGGACAACCCGGCCTCGTGCTCGGGCGGCGTTTTGACGACGTACGCCGTCAGTATCGAGTTCACGTACCGCTTGAGGTCTTTCCTCTCTAACTCGACTCGGACCGCATCGCAGAGCTTCGCGATGTTTTCCGGTGGCTGCGAGCCCCGCCTGCACGGATAGGGAGGTAAAGACACCCGCACAGACGACACTAGAAGGAGGGGTACCCACCCTAGATTGCTCAAAAACAAATTGATATGATCAACCTCGCTGATCTGCTCCACAAACGACGAGATACGCTCCAAAAACCCGGCCTCATCATGCTCAACGAGAACATTAAGATCAATCCTGTGCTTCCTGCACGCGAAAAACGCCTTGCGGTAGTCGCCTCTGGTTAATCCGCATAGTTACCAATCCAAAGATAAATAAAATAAAATAAACAAACGTAAGATCAAGATGGTTTATTGGGAAACACGTACGCGTCGATGTCTTGTTTGACAACCTCCATGACCAGCGGACGCGGGTTGATCGTCTCAAGATTACCCCGGGGCATCTGCAGCACCAGCGCCATGGCGCTGGGCACCGCGACGATGATCCTCGCGCCGCGCTCGACCCGACGTGTCTCCCACTCCGCCTGTGGGTTCCCTGGCCCCGCGTCGTCCGCGGCGAGGAGGCCGCGCAGACTCGCCACGGGGGCGAAACGCGCGTCGTGCGCCGTCGTGGTGTAGATGACATACCCGGATGCGACGGTGAACGATGTGGCGTTCGTCGCTAGGACGTGGTGTGTCTCGCCTGATGAGATGTGTAGTTTCCCCGAGCTCCCCAGTCCGACGTAGACAGTCTGTTGTTCGGCGGCGTCGGGAGATGGTGGGAGAAGGACGCTCTGTGATTGTAGGCAGAACTCGTGCAAGTGAGCCACGGGGAGGAAGAGCCGTTGCGCCGGCGCGTCTGTGTTCGTTGGGTCAGATGGGGCGGTGTTTGTAGGGGACGTGGTGGTCTTACATTGGTGAATCTCGCCGGATGGACCCTGAACTGTGACGTCGCGGCCGCCACCCACGAAGCGCGAGTTGACCGAAGGCAGGGCGGTGGTGGTCGATTCCTTAGCCGCAGTTCCCTCAACCTGAAGGCTCGTGACGTAGTCCTCCCGGTAGTCGGTCCACAGAACGCTGATAGCAGACAAGTCCGGCTGTTCGCTCGAGCTCACCAACCGGATCTCCCGCGCATTCTTCACACCATCAAGCGACCCTGACCATACGAGCGACGGGTCCATGGCCTTCCCGCGGCCGCCGTGCAAGCGCGTGTGGAGTGCCCACAGCTCCACGGAGCCGCTTTCCCAGAGGACGGCGAGGGTGTCCGACGTGGATGAGAAGCTGGCGTGGATCGGCGAGCGATGAGACGAGGAAAGTGGGATTTGGGCGGAGGACATAGGGGGCGGGACGTTTTGGATGCGGAAGGGTGTCAGTAGGATTTTTGCTAGAGTCGGTCGTTAGGAGAGTTTGGATAGTGGATAGCGGGAGGGTACTTACTCCCATCGAAGACGGCAACTGCGCCCGAGTCTATAGGGGGCTCGGAGGGTGATGTGAAAGTATCCCATGCATATGTTCGTTGGATGAAAGTAGCTGTGTGGATGTCAGGGTCCGATTGACGGAGTAAAGTAGGCGGTACTTTTAGTAGTTAGCATGATGTGCAAAGCTTGTTCTGGATGCCAGGAGACCGACGTAAAACGTCCATCGTTGGCGGGAGCCTCAATCTCTTGCTTCAGATACCTGGGATAAATGCTCGGTTTCCAGCGAGATATGTAGATTAGACAACGCACCAGTGATAATTGCCCATGGTCCAGAATTGAACTTGAGGTCGTTAGTGTGTGGATTGCTCGTGCTCGAGAAACAGAAACCCTACCGACATCTCCTTCATCCCTCTCTACCCAGATCGCAAGAACACTCGAGTCCGAACTCCAGCTCAACTCCCTTACGCGATACCCCCACTTGCCCACCTCCTTTCCCTTCCCAGCCAGATCCACAGCTCTAATCCCAAACTCCCCATGCCTCAGCCCATTCCTCTCGAAAAACACCACATCATGACGCCCCTCCGTCCCGGCCCCACCGCCTTCGAACCCAAATCGCTGCGTCCCAGCAATCAAGTTCCCTGACGGGCGCCATCCGAGCGTGTGTTCGAGACCAGGGACAGCCTCCGAGGTGGACTGAAGCGTTCCTTCGCGGTCGTACACGCGCAACGTCCGTCGGCGCATGGAGTTTGTGGGAGAGGGCGGGGCGAGGGCAGAGACGACGAAAAAGGCTCCGTCGCCGCGCCAGCTTATGCGCGGGGCTGCATCGTCGTCTGGGCTGGAGCCGACCAGTGTTTGAGCGGGCGCCTGGGCGGCGGCTTTGCCCAGGGAACCGTGGAACTGGGTCTGCTTCGAGCCCCAGCCGACGTTGATGGGAGCGTCTGTGGCGCTGGTTAGATCGTGGGTGCGTGGGAGAAAAGTGGCGCACCCTCGCCGAACGCGATTGTGTGGATGGGTGCCTCGGAGAGGACGTCGAATGTTGCGGTCATGAGGATCAGCTTGTCCTCGCCTGCACAAATTAAATTAGGCTGCCTGCACAGGAAACGCGTGCGTACCCGTCACGACTGCGAGAAGAGATTCGTCTGGGCTCCACGACGCGGCAGATATACAAGGCTCGACGGTTCCTTCGACCTCGACCTGTTCAAATCAACGAATGCCATGGACTCGAGAAACACATCGACGTGCCGATCCATTCTCGAACGAAACCATCGTGATGTCCCCATTACGCATAACCGCAGAGATGCATCGCACTTCGGGGAGCACGCGGAACGAGACGACCTGAGGAGCACCCGGCGAGAAGACGGCGCTGAACATCGCAAAGACCGTCGGTGGCGTCTACAACGAGCGACAGTCAAGACCCTCACAGCATCCCGAGCCACAACTCACTTTATCGTCCCCTACGTTCCAGATCTCAACGTGCACATTCCCATCTGGATCCTGTCGTTCTGAAGCAGCATACACCACGTTCTCGTCGAGGTCGACCGCCGTCGCGACCACGCTGGCATTGCGCAGATCGGCCGCGCTCACAGCACGAAGCGTCAGATTTCTCATTCTCAGGGCCCGTCGAGCAATGCAGTCGAAACTTTTTGGCGGGTGTTTGAGATCGAGGGCAGAACCAAACACAGATAGTTAGGTTGCCGAGCGGCGATCATTTTGCCTTCACCCATGGGTCCAACGAGGACGGGAGGCGAGCCTTCGACGTCAAAGGCTGCGGGCGAAGCGAAGCGGAAGCCACGAAGGCATCAACAGCCGCACAAGGAACCTGCTGGCGTACCAGGTGTCCAGAAAATCAAGTCTGCGTTGAGGCAGGCGAGGCGGCTGTTGGCCAAGGTGTGTGTTTCGTCTTTCATCCTGTCAACGGACGCTGGATGTGTGTTCTCAGGACAAACTTGCGGCCAATGTGAGAGTAGAGACTGAGCGGAAAATCAAGGCGCTCGAGGCGGACTTGGAGCAGGCGCAGATCTCGAAAAAGGAACGCGCCAATGCAGTGCGCTACCACAAAGTCAAATTCTTTGGTGCGTTTCCCTCTTTCTTTCTCGGTAATTCGACGCTTATCCAGACTATAGAGCGGCAAAAGGTCGTACGCAAGCTCACACAAACGAAGAAACGCCTCGACGCCGCAGACGCTGCATCGCAACCACACCTCTTACACGCTCTAACCGAACTGCGCGTCGACCTCAACTACATCCTCGTGAGCTCCCTCCTCACCCTCACATCTAACATCTAACAACCGAGTCGTACATCATAGCACTACCCCAAAACGAAGAAATACATCTCCCTCTTCCCGCCTGAGATCCGAGAAGACCTCCCCTCGTCCTCAGACACACCGACGACGAAAGTCAACCCCGAGTCCGAGGCGGTGCGGAGCTGGATCAGAGGACGCATGCAGGCCGGTGAGCTCCCGTCGGAGCCGGAGCTCCATCTGGATTCGAGGGTGCACGACGTCAAGACGGCTAGGCGGTCGACGGCGGAGTGGGGTGGCGGCTCGACAAAGAAGACGGCCCCGCAGGCGGCGGAGCATGATTTGGAGGAGCCGGAGGATGCGTTTTTTGGAGACGATACAGAGGATGAAGAAGAGTGATTGTTATTTCTCAAGCTTTAGTGAGGGTATCTGTTTTTTTGTAGTTTGTTATTCAAGAGGAATTGGTTTGACTTTGAGAACAGAAGGACAACAAGATTCCTCAATTACATCCCCTGTGGTAAATAAATATTTAAGGTATTCAAGTATCTTGTGTGAAATGGAATTGTGTTCTATCATGCATATAATTCTTCATAGGTTGTATCATTGAATCGAAGTAGTCAAACTAAAGGAACTTTGCGACTCGAGGCCTGAGATACGTCTTTGTAAGTCAGGGTTGGGGATATTTCACTGGTACCTACCTAACCCGCAGAGCTTTTGATATTCCCGCTTTGCCTTCTTGTATCTGATCTTGCGTTCCATGTACACAATGGCTTGCTCTTCAGCCTTTGCTCTCATGTTCGCAGGTTTTTTTTTCTCTTCTATTTGTGCGCTCAAAGAGGCTTTCTGTTCAAAATTCAATCGTTTCTTTCTATGAACAATCAACCAAGTAATACCTGGACTTGACAAGCCAATTGGAGGCACGTGTTATACGTATCGCGGGCTTCCTTCACCATTTCGCGGTATCGCCGGGTTTTGGTCAAGATGTTCATATTCTTGTTACTGGCCTTGAGAAGACCATCTATATGTAGGTCGATCCTGTGTATTCAAAGCTGTTAATCTGTAATCCAGCAAGACAGAAGGAAACGACTGACTGTTGACAATTGTCGAACAGATCTTCGTGCATCTGCTGATCAAGCATATCTTGAACCGACCGAAGGGTTTCCAAAGCTGCTATAACAGTCATTTTGGCATCGGTCAGAGGGACTCTGATCTTTGATGATTTATTTCTCGAAAGTGGACGAGAAACGATTGGGACGAGAAAGGAGCTTATAGTCGCTGCGAACAAGGATTCGAAAACCACCATCGAAAGAGCTGGAGAGGAGTTACTTTGAGCAATAAGTTGGATGGACTGTCGATGACTGGTATGCATCTTAAATACTCGCACAAGAGGAAGCTTCGATACAGTGTAGCCATGGAAAATCAAGTTATTGATTCACCCCCATTGAGAACAAAAGAAAAATTTATAAAGAAATTATATCGCTTGTAAGAAGAGCAGAGAACGATCGGCTGCAACACGTTGACGAGCTCTTTGTTGTCTGTGCAGGCTGAATCGTTAGATCTTGGACATTGATGATCATTGTAGATTCGAGTCCACGCTGTCACATTCCTTCGGGTTTATCCGCTACTATGGATCAAAGTTCGACGGTTGAAACGAATCTTATGGGTAAGTCATCCGCAAAACATGAACAATAACTGACAAGGTGTTGTTCAAAGCCGCTCCTGCATGTCCCCACGCAACTTCCGACTCGAAAAAGGCTTCGAACCTGGAGACCTCTCCCCAAGAGAAATCTTCTGGCGCGATCACTATAAGTTCCTCAAGGAGCATGGCTATACACTACGAGACCGTTATCATCCCGATTGGGTGCCATCTTGGAAGAAGCAAAAAAGTCCATCCAAGAACTTCACCAACTTCGAAGATGGCCAATACAGTCGAGTAAGTCTCGTCACTCTTCCCTAGTATAGTAGACATTGATTTAAAAAGCACGGAAAACTCATAGATGCAACCCGTGCTGACGGAACTATCGTTATACTGAAGGACGTCAGTATCGATACCAAGGAGCACGAAATCCAGATTGGGAAATATTTCTCCTCTGGAGAGTTAGCAACACATCCCAAGAACCATTGTGTGCCATTTCTAGATGTCATTAGCCCCCCTGAAGGTTCTCGGACAGCATTCATCGTCATGCCATACCTACTCGAAACGAACTATCCTTCTTTTCAGACTATTGGTGAAGTTGTTGGCTACTTTAGACAGATCTTCGAGGTGATAGATAGTTTTGTCACTATGACCTTCGTTATCACTAAGCTGAAATTGGTTACCAGGGCTTGAAATTCATGCATGAGAACAGCGTTGTTCATGGGTGCGATGGATTGTCATATATATGATTCTAGACCTCACCTTCTCTTCAGAGACTGCAAAACGGATAATCTCATGGGGGGAACAGTCTCATTATTCAATGTCCCACCGCACCCTGCACGACGATTCATGCGACTTGACTATAAAGGGCGGGTATCGGTTTCTTCCTCACGTACGAAGAAACCAGTGAGGTACTACCTCATCGATTTCGATCTCTCTGAAGTCTATCGCCCCGAGGATGCACCCCATCTCAGGCGCCCTCCATGGGGCGGAGATAAATCGGTTCCAGAGTTTTTAGTCCCTGACGCGCCCCCTTGCGACCCTTTTGCCGTGGATGTTTACTGTATAGGCAACTGTATCAAAGAAGACTATCTTGATGTGTGTTTCCGATACTTCTATGCGCCCGTATTGATTTATAATATACAATAGGGTCGGGACGCTCTTGAGAAGGCAAAGAAAGGATTCGAGTTCATGAGAGAATTGGTAAATGATATGACCAACTCGGACCCCAGAAAGAGGCCGTCTATGACCCACGTCGTCGCTCGTTTTGAAGACATCGTCAAAGGACTCGATGATAAACAGTTACGCTCTCCAGTTCTGAATATTGACGAAGACATGCCTATTTTTAGAAAGATCAAGCATTGGATTGTTCAATTGACCTACAAGATGTGGAATATTCCTGCTATACCCGGTGCATGATATCATGTATGGATTACATGTTATTAGTATATTTAAGGAATTAAGAGCTTTTCTTTTCTGTGTTGCTAGAGTACTTTATTGACCATAGACTTGTCTCGTAAGCATCTTTGCTCTCAGGTATAAGTACAAGCAGATCATCACATGCTTTTTTCGTTGGATTCTATGTACCCTTGTATGCATCGGTAAAATACAACCAAGCTTCTCAGCATCAATACACATATGACCGCTTGACGACCACTCTTATTCCTTTTCTGTTGCAGAAGTCTCAGCGCAACTAAAAGTAGTTGACTTTGGAACTCGTTCGATTAACTAGCTATGTTATATATACTATGTCGGGGGAGCTGTGTCAGAGGTTGGGGTGCGGCGAGAGGTGCATAGTGTACATTACGTAATTACGTAAACTACACGGTGCCCAAATTTAGTCTTTTTGTCGCGTTCGTCTCTCATCGGTCAGCGTTCCCGTTTCAACGGCTCCGTCTTTCGTGTCCTACGGTCAGCTTTCAAGTCCCTATCCTTGACCAGCTGATCAAAAGATACTTTATGAGCTACATCGATAACGCAATATCTTGAAAACAATAGCGTACGTTACTCTCCCGAACATTCCGAACAGTTGGCGTCTGACATTGACGTACAGGCTTCTTTTTACATCATTTCTCATTATATCTTGGGCATGAGGAACCTTGGATTACGCGACGAGTAGCAACGACTGACATATTTTAGCAGGATCATAATCCTGCCTATATACAAAAGGCAATCGTTGTATAGACATGGACTCATTGACGCCCGAACATATGACACTGAGCGTTGTTTGCTTCTTTTTCGCATTTGTCCTGGAATGGATTCAAACTTTGCAATCAAACATGGAACTCTTGTTCTTTGTCTGGAATTATATGTACTTTCATGCATGTCATCTGGCCTATACTAATGGTTTTATAAGGCATTCTGCTGCAGTATGAAACTCTTTCATCTACATGCTGTTTCACTGTCTGTTAGAAATCAATACCGAGGAGATCTAAGTAGATTAGGTAAGTTTAAGTCCTCAATCACATATCAGTGACTATATTTCCAGTGTACCTAAGTAGATCAAGTAAGCATAAGCCTACTCGGACACACTGCTGGCGCCGGAAGATATTTCCATTGGAAAAATTGGAAAAGAAGACTGTCATATGACTTCTATTTTCTGTTTCTTTAGGAAATATGTAAGCATTTTCTCGCTGAAAATGCTAGAAAAGTGTTTACCTTTTTCCCAAGTGTTCCATGGCAGA
>JAGGAU010000039.1:0-58603 GCA_017657275.1 Termitomyces sp. T108 | reverse complement strand
AGTCCTCAGTGACTCCGTGTAATGTAGTCGACTGAGATATATTACCTGTAGATAAAACAGGATTTTAGTCTACAGGATATGTAAGTAATCGTGTATGTAAATGAAATATAGATTTAGCTCACCCTCAGTGACTCCGTGTAATGTAGTCGACTGAGGGTGGGGTATCCGGATATCCTAGATAAGTAACGATAAAAGTTCAAGGTTTGTTCGTAAAGAATAGCAAATACTGTTCGTCATACTCTGGTGTTCGTGGCCCAGCCACAAACGAGAGGTATTCCTAAAAAGCAAATGCTCGACGGAAGTGGAAGTCGTCGTCCCTCAACAGTATTGAAAGGTTGCAGATTTCACTCTTTCCACAGTATGAAGGATGCGTCTGCTCCTTGTGATTATACAACGTCGTAATAGCCAGTAGCTATCGTACATAGTTACAAAGCTGACAAGTTCACTTAAATTATAGGATCGTAATTTGAATTGGAGTCAGTGAAGTCCACCTAGGGCTGCATGGTTACAAGGGGGTGCCAGAATCAAACTCCAACACCGGACATTGGTTAGTGCCTGTTCTGGACCCGGTTGGGCTTATGATTAGGGATGGTTCAGGAGAAACAAACAGGTTACTGTTGGTTAAGTGTTGTCATAGGTTAGCACAAGATAAGATAAGATTACTAGTGCCCTACAGAGGCGCGAGGATAAACCCTTGTACATTCTGGCTAAAAGCTGCGGAAGCTGAGCCAGAGCCAGGCCGGCTTTAATGGCTTTGGCTCAGTCCAGGTTTTGTCTGAGCCGGAGCCGTCTCAAGCCAGGCCCAGTCGTGCCGGAACACTGATATTCTATGACTTGCACTTCGTTTCGTGTCGTAGACTTGATCTTTCAGGGAGCGCAAAGGTCTTTCATCAATCAAAACCTATGTCGAATATCCCGCCTCCTCTCAGGGGATTCTTCATTGGGTCTGCTACGATGGTGACCATCTCTTGCGCCCTTGGTTAATGCTCTGACTTTCCAGCTCCCAAAGACCACACCCTATCTCTCATCCATTCTTATCGTGAAACAAGTCAACAAACCCCGTGGGTCATAAGCCCGAAGATAAAGGATGGCGACGTTCTAATTCTAACCTGATAAACGTGTAACGCGCCCAAACCACTCTTCTCCACTGATGTCCGACCTCCATGGGAATGAGAAACCCTCCGGAGAACTTCCTCAGATTCGCTCGTCCCGTGGTGGGAGGTAAGGACGGAGAATTGGATAAGCAACAGTCCACAATACCACATCAAAAGAAGGAAAGACTATGTTTTGCTCGATTGATGGGGATGTCGTTGCAAATATTCATATTCTGTGGCGGGATCTCTTCTCTATAGCACTGAAACATTGGCTGATCGTATCGTTCGCAGACTCAACGACTCGCACTGGGAGGTCATAAGTTTCACCGGGGTGCGGGATGCTTTTGCTATTTATACAACGCCAAGTGTGGAAATGGCTGCCGGACACCCTTACAAAGATCAAGCAAATCTACCAGGTCGTGGTTTAATTCTGACTTTGTAGAATTGGTCCCATGTAGTGGTGTCAGAAAGTGCATGTATGTAATGTACATAATCGTCAGACGTTCCATACTTAAAATCAGGTTTAGGAGTCGGTAGTCGTGGTCATCCGTGCCATCTCGGAGCATATCAATAATGCATCAGCCTTGTGAGGTCGTTGAGCAGGACCGAAGGATATGAAATTCATTTACGAGACTTCTTCTCTTCCTCTTAATGATGCTCGGTACTAGCCGAAGTCAGATTAAATTCATAAATACCTCCGTGCAGTCGGCAGGCCCTCCTAGTTGGCACTCTCTAATATCTTTAAAACCTCCCTTGTTTTCTGAGTTATTTTTCTACATAATTGTATGTACTGTATGCTTAAAGACGATAGAATTTGAATAGGGCAGAAATATGGAGTATGAGACGTTGAGTCCCTTGTCGATGCCGACTGAGAGGTTTTGTCACTCTCCTGTCACGTCTGCCAAATTTGATGTCAAAACGCCATAGACCGCCAGTGTGACCGAGCGGAACTTCAAATTTGAGGTTCATTTGTCAGTGACAATTTGTGACCTGCCGACTGTACGGTTGAGCATAGTCTCTGGTGCCAAGTATAGCTGATACTGTACATAGTCTTTGCAGCGCCCTCTCGACACCAATATTCTGATCGAATACATCTATGATGTTCACAACCGTACGCGCGCGAGACCAAAACCGTGTTGCCGAGATGCCGGCTGATAACCTGAGCATCCAGATTTTGGGATTCTTCAAATGTCTTCAGAAAGCGCAGTCTGGCGAGACAAAATCGTTAGAAAATCACTCCAGATGTATAATATCTCCGACCCAATCAATTGTGTGACCCATTTTGTACAATTTGTCCGTCGCTGCCACCGGAACTTTGGGTCGGCAAACGGTAGAGTTTGTGTGTACGTTGATGTTCATTTCTTTGGAGTTGACTGATCTCGTGAATAATCTACAGTATGTCGTAAACGACCTCAGATTGCAAGTCCATAGTCATCCACTGATCCCGACGGCCTGCCCAAAGGGGACGTTCGGCGAACCTTTTCACCGAGCGCCATATGGTTCGAAGAATTCCAGTCCAGTTATATTAGTCTTTCCCACAACTTGCGTTCCTTTATAACGGCCATTCACGACCTCACGACCTCTTATACTCCTGATGATCATTGACGACAGCAGTACCAACATTGTGTACTCTGGACAGTGGATAACAGGCGGAAATGAATCAGAATATCAGCATACGGCACATGGTTCATGGACAAAGGACTCAAAGGCTACGATTTCTTTCAATGGTGCAGAACTTCCTTGTAATCATCGACGCCTCGATCTGATGGAATGGTAGGCCGATCCATTCAGGTATATGGCACCATTGGACGCGAAAATAACAATGGTGATCCAGCTTTTGCGCCAATAACGATGTACATGATTGACAGACAGAATGATTCAACTCAACTGTTTACTGGCGAACCTAACACAGAAATTTTGTACAAACAACTGTTCTACCAGTCTCCAGAGCTGAGTAATGGTCAACATGAATTGGTCGTCACCCTGACCACTGCAAACATGAATACAATGTGGATTGATTATCTCCAAATTGAAACGTCAGCAAAAGTGTCGCCTGGACTGATTTCAGGCGTCGTCGTTGGCGGGGTCGTCGGAATTGTGCTACTCGTTACTGTTTGTATCTTATGGAGACGGATTCACCGTCTGAAACGACGAAGGGTGCGTTATGAGAAGTTACCTCGGAAAGAAACACATAGATGTATGTGTCGATTCCTTCATTACCAATTTATACTAATCTGACCGATTCTGTAGACTGGCCGTGGATATCCTCTTCTCCAGGAAAGCTCACACCATTCGGTAGTGACCCATTCTCCGATACTCGACCCCTGGATGGCTCCCTCCGTCCCTTCTCTGTCCAGTATACCCCCTATTCTTCTAATTCGTTAGAGCCTCCGGAACTTTCAAATGAAACCAGTCTGTCAGGTTACACAGTACGTGGAGACACGGCCGCGGACAAGACAACGACAAGGCAATCAATGGAATCAACTAATACAGGTTATACAAGTATCAGCGGATATACGACGCAGGGTGGGACGTCAGCAGAGAAGACGGCGTCGTCGTCTACCTCGAATACATCCCAGAGTGCCAGCAGACATTCAAGTACAACAAGAAATACGAGTTCCAGCCCGCGTTATTCTGTCCAGGGTACAACTAGAGCCGATAATCGCTCTTCACGACCCTCCAGTGGAACAAGTGCTGGTGCCGACTCCCGTCGCAAGGAACTGCCTTCATCAACGAATGTCTCTTCTGATGTTGGGCCACGGCCGTTCATCGGGGTGGCTACCAGGAGGGTAGTTGCAGAAGGAGAGGAGGTTCCACCAGCATACTCTACAAACGTCAACCTGAATCTGCCTTAAATTTGATCCCGCTCTATGGATTAACAGTCAAGTTATTTATGTGGTCACACTTCGAATAGTTTAATCTGAGAACTTTGTTATATTTATTTAGTTATCAATTTCAAAATGGCTGAGAGTTTTAGAAAATCACAAGTTATAAGAGATCACGAACATATCCAGTGATCCTGTGTGCAATATGTTATGTCTATACTAGTATAAAATATTTCACAAGGAGAAATGCAAGGATATGGCTATGCCTTGTTTGCGATGTTGTCAACAAGGCCAGAATTCCTTTTGAAAAAGTAGATTCTTTCATTGACCCTCGGAAAGTTCGATGGTCTTTCATACCGAAGAGAGGAGTCGACACGCTTACACGCGAGAATGATATATCCATCTGCGGAGAGTCCACTACGTAGCTGCGAAAACATAAACAGTAGCCAAAGTGGTCAACAATCCAATCACCGACGAAATTGAAAACCATATGTGAGAGCACGAAAACAAATCATAACGACCAAAAGGAAGGGTAAAAAGCGAGGCAGCGAGAGAAAAACATATTTTCACTGCTCCACTGGCCATGATGAAGCGCGTGATAACCTCTTCATGCCCGTATTCGCCAACCATCGCCTTTCCTGTTAACCTTACCAACCCCTCCAAAGCTCTCTCTGACAGCAAGCCACATAGCTGTGCTACATACCACATCCTTGATTTCCTCTGCTGTGAGTGTTAATCCCTCCCATTCGGGCTGCGGACGTGGCTCCCCGGGATCTGTGGGTTTCTGAGGTTAGACACAAGGAACCAGATGACTTTGATACTTACCAATAGAACGTTTTACTGTTCCCATCCGTTCTACCTCAATGTCTGGTAATGGGAAAGGTACCTTCAACTTCCCAAGCACCTTCGGATGATGCGGTGTCGGCGACAGTGTCCCGACTTTCAGTCTCAGAACATGCGGTACCTGAGGGAGGACGCCTAGCTCGTCTTCACCAATTCTCTGGATGGTGCTTGCTCGCCGTGATGTTGTTCCAGTGCCACTGCGCCTGATCTTGAGTGTACACGTCCACGGTGTTTCCGAGTCCTCCGGGTCACTATCCTCCTCCTCATCTTCATCACATCTATTATTCTTCATGACCGAGCTTCGCCGCTCGTGCACGCTGTCTTGTGTCCTCGACCGACCATGCCCCTCCTCACTTGTGCTGATGTTCGTGCTACCACTCTGATGCGAGACAGTCGACAGCCGGCGCGAAAGCCTAGCCTTGTCCTTCATGCGTTCCTTCTCCGTCTTCCCTTTCTCCGCCTCCGCCTCCGCTTCATCGCCCCTCCTCTTTTGCCTTCCCCGCCCCTTCCTCGCACGCGCCTTCGCACTATTCCTCTTCCATTCAAACCGCACCTCAACGCCGTCCCCCGCAGCAACGTGAGCAACGGCACCGGAAACCGAGAATCCGGTTCCACGCCCGTTCGACGCACGCGGGTACTGCACCATCCCCAACAGCCCACCGGTGTCCGGATCGTCGGCACGGCGCTTATACCACCGTTTCACAAACCATACGTACATGAGCGCTCGCGCAGATTTGCTTGGACTGCCAACCGCTAGAGGTTCCGATGCGCCTCCAGTGGTGGGCGAATAAGAGTACGATAGAGTCGGCTGAATACCGAGGACGGGTGGGCGGAGGATCTTCCCTCCGTTTTTTCCTTCGTCGTATTGATTGGCCGTAGAGGACATCAAGGTGTTCTCGTCGATGAAACTGTTGGTCCGATTCCCGATTGACCCGTTACCGTTACCATTGCTCTGGTGGGAGGGATCCTCAAGAGAGGGCACCTGGAGGAGTCCGAGGCCCAGAGCGCGTGCGTTTGGCGAGCTTGAGCGTTGTCGGAATTTGCCTGTTATGGAAGCTGGCGATAGCGTACTAGACATATTACGAGCGTGCCCTCGCGACCGCGCCGTGGGAGTGGTGCTAGGATCAGGTGTGAGAGTCTTGCTGGATTGGAGTGGAGATGCCGAAAGGGGAGAACGTGGAGGCGCTGGTGAGGCAGGAGGAGTTGCAGGAGAACTGTCTTTCTTCCTGAACATCTTTCCGAAGAGGTTGCGTTTTGAAGAGGAGGGAGCGATGGCGGATAACGCGGAAGTAGGGGTAGAGGCTTTGAGAGTCGGGGTAACAGTCGGTGTCGTTGTTTGATGGTTCGCACTTGAGCCTGAACCTGAAGTCAGCGAAATAACAGAAGATTCAGCAGTCGTGTTCTGTGCTCCTGCGTCTGGGGAATCAGGGCGGCTAGTACGTATAACCTGACCTGGTTGAGGGACCTGAGTACTCCTCCGCCGGTCACTCCAAACTTCTACTGGTTCCAACATGGCGAGATCAATAAGTTCCATCCCGCGTTTGAGGAATCTGGCGATCTTAGCATCAGTTCCGGCGTCAACAATTGTGTTTGTCAGGACGTTATGTGCTTGCAGGCTGTACAACGGGATAATGGTGCGGCGAGTAGAAGAGACAGATCCAGTGGAAGAAAATGACGCTGTAGAACCCCCATACGAGGAAGTATCCGAACGATTCGACATTGTACGGGTTAAGGAAACGGACGTCGTGGTCGAACTGCCTCCATCGCTCTCATCAACAGACTGTCGAGTACCACGCACTGCTGGAGGTACAAGTTGAACTTGAAGGTTCAGAGGATGATTCGATTTTGCGGGAGGTGGTCGTACGATAATGAACGTCTAATGAAAATCACGTATTAAGGTCGAACGATAATCTGATTGATGTACATACCTCATTGACGCTCCTCGTCTTGCCCTTTTTTACGTTCGTCTCTTCCTCGACGGGTTCCTCAACAGGTTCGTCTTTGTAGGCCTCCTCCTCCTCAGGCGTGTCTCTGGGCTCAAATTGGCTCTGTGTCGGTGAGAGAACGCTACTGCTGCTGTTCGGGAGATGCAGCGAGGGAAATAAGGATGTAATCGACGAGAACATAATGTTTCACGTCAAGAAGACGTAAAATGGAGGATCTCGCGGATATAGGCTGAATCGAAGATAATTTATGATATTTGTATATCTTTTGTGACTTAGGCGCCGCAGCTCACGTCAGAAACTGCGCAGCTGGGAGATTTGATGAAACTCTTGTGGAAGCCGTCAAGGGTTCGGCAGATAAGCTCTCCGCCTTTTTCGAAGGTTGCTACTATCAGTGTCGAGCTTCCGGGTCGATGAAATTTACTGATGGTCGAATGGTTCGCCACGGGAAATTGTATGCTTTTTAGACTGTTACTAGCTTTGCAACCTATGGAAATCATTCAGAAAACGGATTCGATGTCGATAAGTCATATACCTGCCTATCAGCACTTGAGAAAGCCGTTCACAGAAAATCTATCCAGTGACCTGAATAATGAAAGCACCTTTGGCGGGGATGAATAAGCAAATGCTTAACGAGAAATGTACGTTTAGAACGGGAAGAAATGATAAAAGTAATGCCTGACTTGCAAGCAAAAGAGGAACGGGTGGACAAGAAGGAAACCTTTCGGCTTTTCGTCATTGCTTACGTGAATTCGATCACCACGTCAGGAGTCGGCGGCGCCCACATTGACGCCCACAACGCCGAAGAGAATATCGCTCGTGGTATCGGCCTTCTCGAAGATGATTACCATGCTGTTTCATAGGTCATGGCAGGTTTATCTTATTCCTACTGCGGTTTCGTCCGCTCCAAGGTCACAGACCAATGTTAAATTTAGCGCAAATACTTGGCTAACACTCTCAGGCGTCATTGTATTTCTCACCCGTTTCCACACCGGTCAAGGTGGAGTGGAACTCGTATGTTCATCAGTCATCCTGCTGAGGACCCCTAACAACTGTCAGCACTTAGGTGTGCGGCCAGTCTCCATCCGGTATGTGGTCTCGACTCGGAGCCGTATCAACCATTCGATCAAGATTGTCCCCAATTGGCAAGGTTGAAATGGTTTCGGCATCGGCACTTTGAGACAATTCTTTGCAAAATACTTCCTCTTTATATTCAAATGATTCAGACTCGGAACCATGTTCTCCTCATTTTATGTTACAGAGTTGACCTCTGGTCTCGGAAAAGTTTCATATCACCGTTGCAGAACTAGACTTGGAAAGCTACATCCAATCTACTTTGGGTCGTGTCTGTTATGGCATGCGGGATCACACTCCGAGAATCAGGGAATGGAAACCCCGTGGAACTTCCGTCTTTAGTCTCCACTTCATTCATTGTCTAAAGCCACGACGCGGAGGCGGACCGTCCGTCACCCTGACGCAGTCTGTTCTCTTATGGGATATGCTTCCATGTGCAATAGTGGAGATTCTCTCAGGGAGATCAGTCAGGGGGTTTGGAAGCTTATCTCATCTCCTTAACTCCCGCACACTAGTCAAAATCAAGGTGGCGCAGTTGTATCAGTGTTGTCCGAAAAGCCACCCGGGGTCATCCTTTCTTTTATAACCGTGGCAGCTACAGCTGAAAGTCACGATGGCCACGCCTTATGTAGATCAGACGCCCATTTTGATTTCTCTTCCTAAACCTATAATTAATCTATATTTATGGAAAAGAAACAATGAGCATCGATCGTCAACTGATGAGCAAACTGTATCAACCCTCCCTCAACCCTGCAATTACCTCTCACCTGTTGAGCTAACAAGATGTATTGTCACTAGGGTGTCCAACTGAGGATACCAAGATCCGTGTTCGTAGGTGACATAATGTCCTTCCATATTTTATAGGTCGTTTGTTCGGGCGATGTCTGAGAACGCGAAGCCACCTGGTGACACGGGTAAATCAATAGGTTTCTTGCTAAAGCGGAAAAAATCATCGTGAAGGCAGCTGACTCCTTGGAGGTTCGCAAACGAGTGGGTGCAGTAGATACATATCTCCAGTTGAATATGCCACTGGATGTAAGCCAGATACTCCAAATACTCCTTGCACAGCCACTGAATAAAATCTTCCCAGCACGTGACGCCAATCGCGAGTCTTCGAGCACGTTCTGCTTGTTTCGCGCGATCTTTCTCGCTCAAAAGCGTCTGTATATACGATTTTCTCTTCAGTCCTTCCAATTTCAATGCAATCTCTTCTTCGCTGGTCGATTGAGAACTCAAGCAACTCTAATGGCTCGCCGCCTGTGCAAAGGAAGGACCTCGACCCTGGAATCATCGACATGATCCTCGGCCGGCCGGATGCAGAGCTCATGAAAGAAGACATGGGTGTTGCAACTGATCCTTCGAAAACGCAGGATGAGCGTGTCGCAGCACTAGATCACTTGGAGATGGTGTGTATAGTGTTTAATACTGAGGTTAGATTCACTAATTGATTTCTCATAGCTCATTGAACAGATTGACAATGCGAATGGTCAGTCGATAAACTCGTTCTAGAGAATAATTTCAACTGATATACAATACAGATCTCGTAAAGTTGAAACTTTGGGAACCATTGCACGCATTGCTCACAGCCTCGACATCAACGCCCGAAGTAAAAATGCAGGCGCTCTGGGTTATCGGCACTGCCGTACAAAACAATCCATCAGCACAAGACGCAGTACGGTGCTGATCTCTCATATTCTCCAGCATCTGACTCACGATCTCCTTTTCAGTACCTCGCACTCGACCCTCTCCCAACGCTCGTCTCCTTCCTCACACCTTCCCCTTCGTCGACCCTTCAAACGCGCTCAAAAGCGATCTATGTCCTCTCCGGCCTTTTAAAACACAACGCCCCCGCTGTCCACCAACTTGCCGACCCCTCCATAAACGGCTGGAAACACCTCCGCGATGCACTTTCCGGTAAATCAATCTTTGGTCTTAAAAAAAAATTAAAACCTGATTATCCCAACACAGACCCAGAAATAAATGTTCGGCGCAAAACAGCTTTCCTCCTCTCCACCCTCCTCCTTCCCACAGCCCCCGTTTCATCCACCGCATCCACCGCACCCATCCGCGAACCAATACACGCCAATTCGCATGCAGCGCACGCCTCCAACCCCGATCGTGCATCGACGTCCGTGCTCACCACCTCGGCGCTGCAGACGCACGGTGTTATGAACGCACTGGTACAGGCGCTCACGAACCCGTTGCCGTATGGTGAGGATGGTGATATGGTAGAGCCCGATGTGTCATTTGAGGAGACCTGTGTCAGGTACGTAATGTTTCTTTTCTTTTCCTTTTTTTCAGGAGATTGATTGAGAGCCACAGGCTATTCCACACGTATCTGGAACTGTGTCGCCAACAGCTGCCCAGAGCGGATGCTGAGATATTGATGAAGTGGCTGAAAGCGGAACAAGAGAAAGAGGGTGGAGAGAAGAAGCTAGCGGAACGGTGGGCGTTGGATCTCGCAGAGCTGAAAGAGCTCGTGGCGAGGCTCAGTTAGATGTGGTCGATCTATCTGTATCGTTGATAGTGTATACTAACTTCATAGACAAAGAGGAAGCATTTTCTGGGAGACACTGCATAAAGTTCATGCTCAAATTATGAAAGACTTTTTCACACAACTGTTTTTCTTTGATTTTTTGTTTTCTTACACTCTTTGGGGTCCAAGGTAGCTTCGACAATTTCACCGGCATCTACAAATGTAGAATTCAGCAACAAATGAACAAAAATCAATATACCACCTATGACAATTTCTTGTATGCGTGAGAAGCGTCGATAAGACTGACAGGAAGAGACTAGTGCCTACATCATGGGCTGTATCGCGAGGTAAGGTGGTCACACCTGAGAGGGTGCGTCCATACCCTAGAATCTCCCTACATGCGATCCCATTAAAGGAGTTGTTCAAATCGGCCTCAAAGTATTCGACCGCTTGATCTGTCAAAGCATTTGTGCTGGACTATGCGCACAATACAAGCGAAGCTGAAACTCAACAAGAAACAAAGCAACCGACCCTAGCTTGAGAAGCTCTAAGATTCTTCGATTCAATAATGACGAGTATAGGACCATATTTTTCTTTTTCTCAGTGTGGTTATCTCCTGATTGAAATCAAGACATCGGAACGGATTGTAGCCGGATCATGAGTACCAACAGCGAGTTCTCGGTCTGCTTTTTATAATCCGACAAGAGGGAAAGAGTACGTATTGGTTAAAACTCGGAGATCTATGGTCATGTTTACATCTACATAACGGCAACGTCGATCCGTCGATCGGTCCGAGGCTGAATTATAGGTTCTCGTGCCAAGTGGATCATGCCCGAGAGTTTGGCCCTGCTCACAACGTTTTGAGAGTTACCCAGGTTTGGTTACGAACGTTGGTATGTATCCGCCCAGCTTCGATCCGTCAGGTTAGTGATTCTTATTACCCTTTGATCCTTAGACCCGGGCAACTTGGAAGAGTTTCCTCTCGTGTCTATTCATTCTACCATGACGCTCTTCGTCCCAGGTTTTAGCTCCCCTTCTATAGGAGTGGTCAATCGAACATATACTGTGAATCATCTCGCTGGTTCAACTCTTTCTTACCTTATCATCTCATGCAAATCCGGAACAGTTTGTACCTGGGTTCTTTGCGCAAGACAACTTAACGGCCACAGATATACCTGCCGTAAGAGCTGCACCGATCGTCTACGTACCTCTTAAGATCGAGAACCTGCAGGTTCCAACCCTTCTTGGCTTCGGTGGGGCGTCCAAGTTATAGTCTTCCAACTGGAGGTATGTCAATCTGTGTCAACAATATTTATTGCTATCCAAATGCGAGAATTCCAGGAATTTTGCCAATTGTAATTCAATCACAATCGGTCTCTACGTCGTCGCAGTCAAAGTAAACGCTGGGATGTTCTTCAATCCACTGCCTATCGCTCAACGACAGCGCTGGACCCGATCCAATCACTGAAACTGTGCCTAGTGGAGGATCGAATGCGATCTCCCTAACTTCCCAGAGATGCCTTAATTTAACAACTGAGAAATTCCCACAATCGATGAGGCTCAGATGTTCAAGGGATGGAGCATTGAACCAGTCAAACCCAGTGTACAATTGTGCCATAGCGTCCAGCATCGTGTCAATGGCGTGTTCAGGGCAGTTCTCGATCTCAAGCACCCTTCCCAACCAGCAAGAAATAAAACCTGCAAGATCATAGGGTGGTTCAATGTCTTTTAAATAGAGTTCTTCGCATATAAAGAGAAAATTGGGAGCGGAAAGAGAACATTGGGAAATGGTGATGGTTGACAAGCCGTCATAATCATCGTCTTGACTCTCAAGAAGACGAAAAATAACATCTGCGGCACCTTTCGGCAGGTTGCGTAAGGTCATATCAATGAAGCAGGCTTCCATTGTAATCACTTCCTCGACCTCATCTGGATCCCAGATGAAAGGAATTGAATCGAGATCAAGTCGAAGAGGACGTGTTACATAGATGAAATCCTCTATGAAGGAAAGTAGGTCGATAAAGTCGCCTTGGCGATCAGTGAAGCATGATACACTGAGGGCTCCGAGGTCCATATCTAGACCATCAAGGTGCGACAGGAGCAGAGAAAGGTCGTGTCCATTCATGCAGAGATCGAGAATTGGGGGCGTTGTCGAGGCAATCAAATTCTTGGGATGCGTCTGGGGATCAAGATAAGGCCCATGCTCGTCATTGCATACGCAATCCAGACTCAGAAAATAGAGATGAGAGCAAGTATCACTGCGAATATCTTCAAGGACTCGCAGAAGAGAAGAGCCACAAACGAGATCGAAAGACATCATTTTTATTCTGTCAAGATGAGTATTGAGCAGTGGCATCAGCTCCCGAATATACGCTCTTTCTCGATGATGGTCGTCAATGCGGTCTAGATAGTCTGTAATGTCTCGCTCCTTTCTCAAGACGTAGATATCAAGGGGAAGATCACGCGACCATTGCAAGCTTTGGCGTATTTTGGACAATGGGATCTGGTCTGTTTCGACAAAAAAGATGAGTCGTGTCCAGAAAAGCGGGATGGATTCCATGACGTCCCTCCAGGCTCTGCATACAGAAGCAAATGCATAAGGAAATAGAGATTGTGACCGTATGTCTTTATCGAAGAGGACTATGTCCATGTAATTCCCTTTGTAGAGCCTGTGATTTGGAATGTGATATTCGCAAGGTTCATCATCCGAAACCGAATCCTTCGGAAAGACAGTAACGATTTGCTCATATACGCATTTGAAGATTATCAAGAGAAGTTCAGGAGGAAGAGCTTGAGCCTGGCTCGTTATCTGTGAGGATAGACACGGCTGTCAGAGAATCTGATGAGTACTCTATAGTATAGATTGACCCCGTGGCAACGATTTACCATAGGGAAACTGAAGAAAGAAAAAGAGCAAGTTATTCTGTCGCGGGCTTTGATTGGAGCAATCGTAAGCTGCTTAGCATCATGAGATGACCAATGATATATTGTTCGGTGATTTCATGAGTGGTCCGAGTCTTTCAAGTCTGGAAAGTAATGCGCTAAAGAATGTCAATTCTTGCCAGCGGCTTCTTTATCTGGCACTCGCGGCATGGGCGGCCGGATCAACTTCGGTCCCCTTTAGTACAAGACTGAGACCATCACAACCAGGAGCTGCAAAATTTCGAACAAATCAACAATTACTCTACATTGGTCTGACCTTTCTCTAATCAGATCTTAAGGATCAGTAGACTAGTATCTTTACTAGATGATCCCGAAGCTCCTTCGGAAGGAAGCCGGATGTCAAAACAGGGAGTTGCAAAATTCGGCGTGTCACATTATCAATTACGTCTTGGCACATGTACACATAAGCTCCAAGGACTAGCGCGTCAAACAGAGGATTGGGCCAAGTTTCTTGAGAAACTACTTACAACGGATCCATAGCATATGATGAATGATTGGGCATGATAACATGCTTGCAGGCAGAAGGATCTGTAATTGAGTGCAACATCAGCCAGAACCTTTGCTCCATGCCAAGAATGGCCTCAATTTGCACAGAGTCCTGAGGCTGCTGAGCGGGTATTGGCGCTTGCAACTTGTGCGTGGAAGCCTCTGGAAAGCTATAACCTCTGGAATTTTACGGTTCTCGGCATGATGTCATAGTTGTGGCAGAACTGTGCCGAGCAGTAGTCAAGGGCTCGAGGAGTCTTCAATTCTGTGTACTGCCCTACCTTCCATCCCAGCTTTCAAACTTGTCTTCAGCATGTGCACGTTGCACGGCAAGTTCTAGAATCCATTGTAATTGTAAGCCAAGTCCATAGTCATTTCAGTGGCTTGTCCATCTCACTCCTGCAATCTCAACAGTCTTACCGGTGGTTAATTTGTAGCCAATTTTCTCTCGACGAAATGATACAAGAAACTTCCCTGAACTGTCAAGCCATAAAGGCATATGATTAAGCAATTTCCACGCGCAAGAAGATAAGCCCCGAACTCAGGACGAACTCTTACTCAGGATTTACGAGGAGAAGTTAACTAGCTGCACTCAGATTACAAAGGATCTAGTACAGGGGTGCATTTTGCGACTCTCTGTGGTTGTACAACCATGACACATGATAGGATCTAAAGCGTTCAAAGATTCAATGGTGTGAATGGAAATCATTGCCCAAATGGAGCTCGAGGCGAGTAGGTTCTAGTTCATCCTTCATGCCATGTACAGGCTTCAGAAGTTGTGGCAGAGCCTATTCAATCACTTGTAGGACAGTGTGCCCTCACTAGGAGATCCGGCAGCAACAATGGAACTTTTCTGTGATAACGAGAATATATATAACGAGAACAATCTAAGAGTTGCCGTGAAGCGGTTGTCTAGCGGAGATATTGAAGGCCGGGAAGTTAAAGCCAGTATTCCAAAGGTCATATGACATCAAGCACGAGGCGAAACTTGAAAGTATATATAGGAAGAAAGAGGTGAATGACCTTGGACATGGGGTTCATCCCATGTTATGAACGGAAAAACGTCCGCTTGTCGGTCAGAAAACTTCCCACTGGCACCGTCGGGCGTCGTGTCGCATGAGCGTTTTTGGAAAGAGAGGGACGATTCATGGACAAAGCATAAATGCAGAAGTAGCATGGCTAGACAATACCCTATTCACGTTCTTGATCCCAATATAGAGCGTCTTCGTTTCTTGATCTCACGGCATTCCCATGATGTTGGTTGGTCCTTCAGTGAGGGATTTTTTGACCGACTTCCAATTTCGTTTGACTTTCGGGTGGGACGCAACTGTCAGATTTAGAGCTCTTATATATAACCGAAGACAAATGATTCATGAGTTGTCAAAGATCTGTCGGTTCAACTACATCCATCCACTCATTGTTGGGCATTGAACCACGTAGTTGAGCAAAGTCGACATGAACAAACCAACGGCCGATCCCCATCACGGGTCCAGCGGGTCACACTCCCACTCCTATTCGCCACCACCAGTCTACGGTCCCATTGGATCCTTTAACCCGTATACTTCTTCTTCAAAAAAGCTTAGGCCCAGTCTTGAGCGTAATTGTCGGGCGGCCGGCTGTTTGAACGTCGTGCCCGAGGATAGAAGCGTCATGGAGTTTTCTCGTCCAGTTGAACCTTGCACACCTAGGTATACTGGAGGAGCGCCGTTGCATGGTGATGAGGAAGTGGAAGAGTGGGAGCTCGATGAAGAGCTTGAGGAGCAAGGTCTTTACCGAGGTTCGAGACACTTCATCTGTTTTTGCATTGTTTTAATACATCTGGCGTGCAGGCACCTACCGTCGTCTAGTGCTCCTATACACTCTGAGTCCTCTAACGTTTGCTATAGCATTTGCATTACTGGCAGCGCTACCATATGCTTTCTATCCAGTGACCGAAGCCTGGCCATACCCTTCTGTGCCCTATCTCAGACACCCCTTCCCCGAACTCCTCACATCATCCGCCCTTTTCTCCCTGTCCTACCTTCTCCGAGATCCAATCAGCTCCGTAATCGCGTCTATCTTCCCCGCATCGTTCACAATACTCCCAACGGTGCTCGCCACATCTCTACACACCCTCCTCCATCTCGTGCTCCAACAGTCCTCGCTTGTATTGTTGTCAGTGACACAGCATGCACCTGCGAAGCCGACTACGTGTAATGCGGTGTTTCGTCGCGTTTGGTGGCTTGCACTCGGATGGTCATGTGCTGAGGCTATTATTGGCATCTCGAAGGGGTACCAAGCGCGTGCTCTGTACCGCGATGTGCTTGTCACCGTTCGACGTTCTGGATCCGAAGACGTAACAGGAAAATCGCACGGCATAGAAAGTCGAGCTTCAGGATATGGGGCTTCCTCGTCAGGATCGGCCAGTCCAAGGGGCAAGGGACCAATAATTAATCAATCGGCGTCTACACCAGGGCAGAGTACTCTAGAGCTTTTCGAGCGCCAGTTTGAAGATGATGTATATGATGGACAGAGATCGCAACCGTTCGGCGAAGAGGAAGCAGGAGAGCACCATCCATTGCTGCCAAAGAGTGCCAGGAGCCGGGAACAAGCTATCAAGCTGCTCGTGGAAGACGAGCTAGACGAGCTGATTGCAATACGTGCAAGAGAGGAGTTGGAAGATGCGTATGGAATGCCTGTTATAGTATGTTTTCACTTCTTTCTTTAATCTCTTCGAAACCATCCTCAATGATCTGATTCCAGCGTATCCCGGTGTTCATAAGCTGTCTCCAACGCATCAACGACCTCTTGCTCTCCCTCGGCCTTACACTCCTCCTCGCGAAAGCATACTTAGGGTCCTCCATTTCACGAGACGATCCTTCGCCAGGCTCGTCAAATTTCTATCTCATGATTGGCGGGCCACTCGTGTGGGCTGTCCAGTGTTACCTCGCACTGCTGCACACGCCTCTGATTCTTCCGCGCATGGGCGTTCCGACCGTTGTGTACCACGCGAGCTTGGTGTCGCTAAGCGCATTCTTTGGAGGGCTGGCGGCGTGGAATGGGCTGTCATAGCCCTCGTGATTGTCAACGAACGGTGTAAAATAGCGACGCGTTGTGTTTTATTATTATATGCTTTCGATGTTGTCCGCGTCATTAACATATTATCAATATCATATATAGCTCATACAATCTATGTATGTATATCATTTATTCTGACTCGCATATTGAAAACCAATGCTGGTGAAAGACACGATACAATGCCCGATGTGGCAGGCCTTGGGTCGCGATCTCAATCGATTTCGAACAAAGTTGTGCTTGAATTTATTCTACAACATGATATACAGTGACAGCTCCGCAAATCCATAACATTTGAAACTTTGCGAGGCACGACATTACCCAAGAACAAGGAACAGGAAACCTGCAAGGAGCAACACACGGTATGAGCATCATGTCAAGCAAAAACAAAAAAGACCTCAAAAAAACGAGAAAAGATAGAAGAGGTCAGGTACTCGATGCGTTTCAGCAAGTCCCCTCGCCCGCCCCCATATTGTACACTTTGGAGACTTTGGTGTAGGCAAGAGGACATTCGTGTCCGCCCATCGAAAGAATATCATCAGGTGGAGAAGGGGAGAATAGGAAGCAGAGGAAAGGATGAGAAGGAATAAAGATGCTCACCTCGACAATTTGTTCGCCCCGTACTGCACTCAAACCTCAAATACAAATGTCTACAAAAATAACACCGCGGAGTGTCAGCCTAGTCAACAAAAGAAAGGCATTAGCATTAATTCCCAAGAATAGAGAAGCGAAAAGGATCAGACAAGGCTGAAATCGATTAAAGTATTCCACATGGTTTTTTAAGAATGTGGTAAAGTATGGTTTAAGGTTGAATCATCACCACGTCGAGAAGAACATCAAACTCACAGGTCAAGCGGACATAGGCATGTCCGAAATTTTTTGATGGGATTTATGGCGATGGAATTGGATCTCCGATCGGTATATTCCGGAAGACCCGTGATCGGCTTAAGGGAAGCGTGTTGCGTGAGGATGGGTGATGGGGAAGGGAGAGGATAATAATCACGCGGAGGGGGAGATCGGGATGGCAGCAGTTGATCGCCATGACAGACAACGGTCGCCAGAGTGATGGGGCCGATGCTGGTGGGTTTATAAATCAATTATATTGTGGTGTCAAGGGTGGGGGACAAAAAAGGAGAATTAAAATTACTCTTCACGTGACCGCTGACTTAACCAGGGTTGTGCTCAAACATCAACCTCATCATGGCATCATCAACAGCGCCAGTAGCGCAGAACGAAGCACAAACATCACCGCCACCACCATCGAGGATCATCATTCTCGAGGGTCACATTTCAGGCGAGAAGGGGCTGATCAGTTTGGAGATCGATTGGTTGGGAAAAGTCATTGACCTGAAGAAAGCCATTAAAAAGGACGAGCCTGCCTTGAATCACCTAGCTCCACGTGAACTTGATGTCTACAAGCTCGACATCGTGAACAAGGATGACAATGGGTATGCAGGGCTGAAAGTAAAGTGTTCACACCTTTGATAATATCTTTCTCTCTGCTTATCTGTTATCTTCATTAGAGTCGCTGGACGCTCGATCAGTATCTGACAGGAGCATGGTCGTGCTTGGAATTAGAGGACACCGATTACCTCCACAAGTTGTGGTCTGACGGAAAAGGTACGCCCACCAATGAGGCGGGCAAGATCCATTTCTTGGTGGTGCTTCCAGATCCAGAAAAGAATGAGCCACCTGGTAGTACCCTTTTATCGTGGAGATTAATTTTTATTATTTTTGCTGACCCTCCTGTTTGGATAGCGAAACGGCAGAAGATCTTGCACAGTAAATCTATTCTGCCCATGGATATAGATGACCTGGGTAAGATTCAGCATATTGATATTTTGAAGTGGTAATGAAATGATTCAACACAGTTATGACACTGAGGCAATGGATCAAGAAGCAAGGCACGCTCAAACCTCCTATGACGGAAGAAAGTTTGCGAGCGTTTGGGAATTCCTTTCCCCTCCAGCAGTGCGACGGTATCTTTTCATCGATCCGTGACCGGATGCTTGTTAGTTTTAAGGTCAAAATGGCTGGGTCCGCCCTTGATTGGAAGAAAGACATCGAAATTCCAATCGTTGGCGCTGCGTCTGGAACCGGAAAGACATCAATTTGTTCCAGGATGCTCAAACATCTCGCCCATCGAGCACAAAAGCACGACTCTCCTCCTTCGAGTGCCCATGGCGACTCCGACTCTCCAACACAAAATCCCTATGACTTATCGAGCATGCGTACTGTCATTTCTGATCCCAACGCAACGCCAGAAAACTATTTGCCAACTGATGCAAAGGTCGACAGATCGTTTTGGACGCCGGAGCGACTTGAAGATTTCCGACATCAGCTGATACGCTCGAATGAGCGCCGATTGACGCTGATCATTGACTTTATGGTCCAGACGTTCCCAGAACACATGAATGTGGAGCTGAGACTTGCAGCCTTGATTCTCGTCGCGTATCAGAAAATCCATTATCGTGGCGGACCCATGTGGAAGACAGAAGATGAGCTCATTTCCTTTCTGGAAGGCCAATCACTACCCCTTGACGTCGCCCTAAAAATTCTGCGTCGAGTTGAAAACAACAACATTATCGTCATCCATCTAGATGAAACTCAAGCCGTCAGTCTAAAAATTCTCAATGAGGTGGTTCGTGGACTTGTTGCTCGTATGGGCCCTGATGAAGAAGGGAAATTTCCCTTCATCTTCCCCATCCTCTCAGGGCTTTCCTTGGAAACCTTGCTGACCAGCACCATGCTTAGTGGAGCTGGCATTGTTCGATACACACCTCCAGTTCTCACGGTCCACTCGATGCTGACCATTATCGATGCCATGCTTTCGGGTGACGGTGCCACAAAGCCATCTAAGCCACTGGGTCTCCAAATGCTTTTGCATGATCTCAGAGGGCCCACAAGATATTTCCAAGCTGCGCTGTTCTTTCTTCAACAATACAGCAGTCATGATCAAAGTATATTCAACTCTTTCGAATTGAGCTCTATTATCGACAGAAAGGCTATGCGAGCAGGTCTCGAGAAAGACAATCAGAACTGGCTAGCTGTTTTCAATGCTGTGGTCAGATTGACACACAAAGCCAACTTCATTAGAGATTTGAACATCCTTAAGGAGAACAACCGGCTGATGGTTGAGCTTTTCAAGTTGGATGTTCTTGGCAAAGAAATATCCGTTGATCAGAAGTTCATGATTGGTGGACAAGCACAACCTCTTTCCTACTTGATTCAACGAGGTTGGCTGACAATATGCGACTTTGCAGGTGGGTGTAGGCAACATGACGAATGCAGAATCTTCCTCCCCTTTTTGACGGTCTATAGCGCTTGTCGTGGATCTGGGGTGCTGACCTTAGCTGATCACCCCGGCCTGGTACCCTTGTGCGAGGGATTTAGTTGGTCCCAGAATGAGCGGTACGATGCAAAAACCCTTCAGTACAAGCTGTTGATACCATGGATCGAGGGCAACTCTTCTCCGCCAAAGTGTAAACTCTCCGCCATCTTTGGAAATCTGGGGGCTGTTGCAGATGTGGCCTTTGTCATTCCTGCAGCACCCCAATACACGGAGCTCCCTAAAAAGGTCGAAACATTCAAGCAGCTGAATAAACTCATCCTTTCTTCAGGCTCGTGCCCCACGGTGTATCTCAATGCCGAAAGGGCCAAATTCGCAGATTCATTTGTGTTTTTGTCCCTGGAACAATCCTCTCAACACAAGCATCATATCCTTTGCATCCAGTCAAAGCTTTTCACAACATCTGCTCTATCTTTCGGTCAGGTTCAAGAAGAGTATGAGAAGGTTCGAGTTGTGTGTGGCTCGCATCCCTTCACCCTGGTCATTGCGGCCGATCAACTTAGAGAAAGTTGTCTCACGCGATTCGCCAACGCCACTGATAAAGGTCTTAAGTCACATGTCCTCGTGCTGGATCGGGAGGGTTTCGAAACATTCTATGGCAAGCCCTTTGCGTACCGCCGTAGTCTCCTGACACAGAAGGAATTGCCTTTGTTCTGCAAAGACCAAGACAATCCTAATCCTTCATAAGTATGCCATTCAGTACATCTTGCGACATTGTCTACTACAATAATTCGAATGCTTTTTACCAATAGTGTAGTATATAGTCGTGTATCGTAGGACCTAGCACATATGATCAATGGTTCCCCTAATCACTTTCAGTCTCGTAATTATCATCCTCATTTCTGACTAGGCTTTCCCTCCCACCGCCTGTCATCCGGGAGGACGGGACGAGCTGTGCCCCGACAAAGGCGTAGAGAGACGTGAGGGATCGTATCTGGGCAAAAGTGTGGAGTGTACCAGTTGTGGCGACGCGCAGGCGCCGTCTACGGGCCGGAAGGGACGACGGAGAAGCAAGTGCGCACCGGATAAAAACGTGTTTTTTGAGGCGCTCGAGGAGGCAGAGGTGGTGCCGGCAGATGGGCCTTGATGGCAGGATAGGACGATCAGGGCTGGCATGTTGGTGCGAGAGGCAGGGTTACGTCGGGGTTGACAACAAAGGGATAGGTCGTTGCTCGTAATTTTCTCAGCAGCTAATGGGGGTGAGTTCAGTGTGCCCAAGGAGGAGAACGCAGCGTACCACTGTAGGCTTCTTGATCATCATAAAAGCTTAAAACTACTGTTGACAATCGACAGAAGACATACGATACTTTCGAAACATATTGACTTCTGTGTAGTACCACGACGAGTCTGTTTTCAGTATCTACGTTATTTCGCGACGGATGATGATACGTTGGTCTCGAAACCTGAGACCGCCAGAGGCAGCAAAAAGCATCCCTACATATCATTGGCTGAAAACTGTAAGCCAGCGTCGAAAAACTGTAGACACAGACGTACCTCTAAACAAAGCACCTGAAAATTCCCAGCACGAGTATGACTGTCCTCCAGTCAGACAGCGAGTAAATGAGGAACAACCATCACAATAGCAATCAGTAGCGATAGCCGAGGCAGGTGTCATTCTCAACTTACGTCGTCGTACCCGATTGATTTCATCCAATTTCGAGCCTTTCAGCAGATTACTCCGCAAGTTCTTAAAGATTGGTGGTGAATGAGCACGTATTACTATCCTCTATATATGCGGATATACATAGAACGATGACATTTACAGTCTGAATCAGAATGGGAACTTGACATTGGCACTTTTCTCTCTGACAATGCCACAATTGTTAGTTGTCATTTTGAGAACGGGCACTGACACCATGATACACACAGACCGTTTTGGCCGCTTTAAAATGATTCATTCTTCCGAATGGCTTACTTCACCTCTTTAGCGGTGGCTATAAGTTGCCCGATGCCTTCCTCGAAATGCCAAATACCACCAGAGGTCCTAATACGTACGTTTGAAACAGCTATCACGACTTGTCAAGATACACCCACACAGACCGCTTTGGCCGCTTTGAAATGATTCATTCTTCCACGTGGCTAACTTCACCCCTTTAGCGGTGGTTATCAGTTTCCCGATGCCTTCCTTCTCAGGGCTTGTAACCGACTTGGGCAAACTCTGGTGCTGATGATTCATTATTAGTGCTATTCACATGTCACTAGAACGCTGTGTGGCGATCTCAGACTGACCAACTTCGCTCTCCTAGCGGTGGCTTCCCTGTGTTTGTAACCGACTACGGTACTAGTAATTACCTTTACTGTATTCACATGTCGCTGGAACGCTGTGCTCGGGTGATATCGTCGTGACTGACCAACTTAGCCGAACGTTTCTCCTTGCGAGAAATGTCGAAGTGCGTTCCTCCTGTGGTTGGTACTATTTGTGACTCGATTTGCCAGGAAGTGCGCCTTTACTCGAGTGTATTATCTTCCTGCTGTGGTGAATTTACATGCCCAGAAGAGCCACAATATGCCTTTATCCTCTCACAGGTATGCCCTTCACCAACCATATCTGTTGTTGCTTGTGTCGCCTTATTTGAGGCGCAGTGTACCATGAAGCGTCTCCCCGAACCCTAGACATGTTCGTTGTCTGGAGGAAAGAATATGGGAAGTTCGGATGGATCTCAATATTTATTGTGACGTTCAAGTTCGAGTCTTCAACGTTAAAACCACGGCTCGTATGTTGGGCCTGATTTCGAAGTAAGTAATTCGTGTTCCACTTGCATTCATAGGATACACAAAAAAGATCCGGTCAAATGAGGATTGTTACACTGATACAAAAGTATAATGGACCCGTCGCCCGTGTTTGGATGAGACAGGAGTGACTTCGAGGTTTCAGCTAGAATTCTGATTTGATATACTAGAGGCTTTCTGATCTGTTATGAACGGACGCGAAATAGATATTGCGAATTCTGCACAACGACAATCATGGGGGCAGTACATCAATGTAATCAAATGACCCCGCCGTTGAGGTAAAGCCGTCCTCGAAAATTCGACGGGGATCAAATGTTCATTCTAAATCTTACGGAGGATCCAATTGCGAATTGAGATAGGGCTTTGTCCTAGACGAGTTCCCAGCATCGCCGGTATCATGTCGGTTTGATATCTGATGGGTTTGACGGAACAGCGACCGAGGCTGATCCATTCGAGTCGGGCATTTCTGACTACACTTGAACGTGGTTGAGAGTTCAGATTCATGACTTGACCCCCTTGCATCCCCTGTCTATTGGGTAATAATAACCTTTGAAATGGCTGCACATCATGAACCTTCAAGTTGACTTTTATCCATTGATATTCCCACGATGTATCAGAGCGGCTATCCTTGGCTAACCGATAATCCCTGCAACCGCTTCAAGTAGACCAGATTATTTCTGTACTTGTACCGAGTGTGATCTAGAATGATTCATAGGCAACCTGCACTGCCAAGTGCAACAGGCGCCACAAAAAGCCGGAGCTTAAAAGTCTTGGTACCGGTACCATTCTGGGGAGTCTATAAATACATATGCATTAGATATCTGCATCAGTTCTCTAGGAAACAAGATATGACGAATCTCAATTGTTTCCACACAGCCTGTCTGCGCGCGAGACCTGATGTCAAAAGCGATGTCAGCTTCCGTCCTATGTTGACGTGACGCATTGGATTAGTACCCGTTCACAATGAACTCCTCGTACTCGTACTGGATGTACTTACATCAAGTCCTTTGGATCTGTACCGCGTCATGAAGATCATTAGTCGGTTCCCACCTTGTTGATATCTTGTGTATTGGATATCTGCGTAGTAAACTCGAGCAAATGGGGCTGGAACAAGTTTGGGAATCTTGCCTTTGTTTCAACAACAATGATCCACCCACAAAGATCTCTTGGCATAGTTCAAGATTGAGAATAAAAGACCTTTGTCGATCCAAAAAGGTCACTGGAACTGATAGACCGATCTGTCATTGTCATCAAGGAACAACCCGAATGAGGATTACCCTCTTGATGCCAGGCCTTTACTTTTGTGACTTTTCAAAAGATCTCGCGAGTGATGAAAAGCGAAGCAGGTTGTCTGCCTTGTGAGCTCTTTGGCCCCAATTTGAGCTCCAAGTATCCTCTCGATTCACCGTCGTCCATGGGTTACTACGAGTCCGAAGACCCTCTCACCCTCGCCATCGCTCCGCCCCCCAACGAGACCCCAGAGCAACGTGCAGCTCGCGAGTTTGCAGAGGCCCAGGCTAAGAAGGTCAGCGACGAGATTGACGAGCAACTTCGCAAGGAAAGGGATGACAAGAAGAAGAAGAAGCCAGTCAAGCTATTATTACTAGGTCAATTCAGAGTCGTCACAAAATATCGTTTGCTGACTCCGCATACTTCTAGGCCAGAGTGAGAGTGGAAAGACGGCAACGCTCAAGAGTATTATTTTCAATTCTACCCTCAAGACTCCAAACTCACTTACGCGCCCTTCTCGTAGATTTCCAATTAACATATGCTAGGCGTGAATGGTCTGAAGAACGCGCTTCATGGCGCTCTGTTATTCAGCTCAACCTCGTTCGAAATGTCAACTGCATAATGGAGCATTTAAATCAAGAGCTTGCTGGCTACGTTGACGGCCACAACAGTGACGACTCTTCAGACGAGGTGCAAATTGTTCGTCGTAAAGCCAAGGCACTCCCACCACTCAAATTCAGGGAACATCATCGCCTTCTTCGGCTCAGGCTCACCCCTTTGATGCGTGTCCAACAAGACCTTGAGCGAAAGCTCGGTGAAGCATCGACCGAGGTACATACAACCGCTTACATGACAGCTGCTCCATTCGAACATGCTCCAACCAACCGCCGGGCGCTCCAAGAATTCTCGATTAACTCCAACAATGGATGGAAGAGCGCTCTTGTCAAATTACGTCCTAATCGACCGGCACGTCCGGAAACCGGCGAAGACCAGCGTAAAGCGCAAGCGATCGAGGATGATGTTGCTGAAATACTTGACGCCTCCAAGAATGATATAAAAACCTTATGGGAGGATCCTGTTGTCACTGAAATGCTGAATAGGCGTAAGGCACGAGTCGAGGATAGTCCTGGCTTGTAAGTTTTTTCAATATCTTTCTAGAACTGACTCAAGTTCCATTCCACAGTTTCCTTAACGATGCCGAACGTATAGCTTCCAGAAATTATCAACCTACAGATGACGATGTAATTCGTGCGCGTCTAAGAACCCTCGGTGTACAAGAATACCGATTTGTCTTCGATAGCGGTGCGTGACTCAGTATCAGCGATTTCACTCTATTACCAACATCGGACAGGTAAGACCATTGGGCAAGAGTGGCGTTTGTATGATGTTGGTGGAACTCGGAGCAGTGTCAGTTCATTGAATCACTTCACTGCCTTCTCGCGTCTAACCAAATCCAAATGTACCTCAACTCGCAGCGCGCTGCATGGTATCCCTATTTCGATGATGGTATGTCCAATTCCATATGTTACTCGAGCTTCATCCAAAATTTTCCCTGCAGTTGATGCTATCATCTTCCTTGCGTGAGTACCCACGTTCATTTCATCAGTGATCGTGGGAAGTTATTGACATGATCCCGTCCATATCGATAGACCAAGTGAGTTGTCTAGCTGACTGATGTTTTCATTTAACTGACACCGCCTCGTGGCAAGTATCTCCATTTGACGAAAAACTCGCAGAGGACAGGCGTGTGAACCGCCTTGAAGATAGTTATCTCCTATGGCGCTCAGTTGTCTCCTGCAAGCTTCTGGCTCGGACCCAGATCATCCTGTGTGAGTCTGTGCAACGATCAAATTGGTGGTGCCTTGACGACGACGCATCCAAACTCAATGTTAGTCTTGAACAAATGTGATCTCCTCCAGGCTAAGCTACAAAGGGGCGTCCGCATTCGAGATTCCGTTCCAAGTTTTGGAGACAGGAAGAACGACCTTGCTACTGCCACGAAATGTAAGAAGCTATCTCCTTTCATCTGATCATGTTCAGCGGCTGATACGTCTCGCAGACTTTCAGCAACATTTCAAAGATATCTCGAAGCAGCATTCTCCTGTCGCGCGGCCCTTTTACATGTATCTAACTTCTGTGATCGTAAGTATATCTGATCTGTTCTCCTGTATGGGACACTGCCTAGTGCCGTTGTCCTTGGGGGTTTACCTTAAAGTCCTTGATGATTGAAAGGTTTTCTTCTTTAGGACACTCGATCAACGGCTGTAACACTCGGCGCAGGTACAAACTCCAGTCCATATCATATCCACCAATTCACTCGCTAACCTTGTCCGTTAGTCGA
The DNA here is from genome assembly GCA_017657275.1 of Termitomyces sp. T108. Lineage (NCBI taxonomy): Eukaryota > Fungi > Basidiomycota > Agaricomycetes > Agaricales > Lyophyllaceae > Termitomyces > Termitomyces sp. T108. The sequence goes on along the minus strand of JAGGAU010000039.1, from coordinate 32,215 downwards.
AGAATCCATATTACGCGAACATTTACGCCATGCGGATTTGATGTAAATATCTTTCTATTGAATACCTGGAATTTAACTTACTTGAGTTGGGTTAGTGTCTAAAGTCTCTCTCTATCGGACATACCATGTAGAATACCCATATTTTGTCTTCGATATTTCGCGGTAATCTCCCTGTAGTTTCATGATATTGTAATGTATCTATGTACGTATACCATATTATGCACAGTACCTCGCCTCTTCTCTTATACCTCGATTTCTGATTTGTTACCTCACCGATTGTTACCTGATAGGACTGTAAAAACGTACTTATGGTAGATCACAACAATGCACTCGCGGGACGAGTCAATTATGATAATATCCATCTATCAAAGCAAGATAATGGCTAGTGAGTAGTAAAAGAACAACTATCTTCCATATTACAAGATAATAAACAGAACGTTCACGATATCCGCTCTCCATTGAAACTACTATTACTCCTCAACATTGGACTCGGGAGACCCCTCTCCGTCCTGCTCTCATCCGCAACAGCGGCCACCCTCGGTGAACGACCCAAATCAATTTCCTGCCCAACGTCACTCTCATCCTCACTACCAATCCCAGGCGTTCCAGCCCCGCTCCCTCCACCACCGCCACTTCCCGCGCCCTGCCCATTGACAGTTACATTGCCACCTGGCACATATCGCCGCGCGCGCCGAGCATGGAACGTTCGGCTGGCAGTCGCGTTGGAGAATATGGGAAGCAGGTATCGCTCGTCGAGCGTCTGGAACCACTTCCCGTCTTGCCCGATTGTAGTAGCTGCTGCGGAGAGATTCTGGCGCAGTGGTGGCTGCCCGTGCCCGTGACCGCCTGTTGATTGATCAGGGGTGACTGCCATAGGCAGGGTCTCGCCCAGATCAGAGTCGAACGAATCCGAAGATGAGGTGGAGAAAATAGCCGCTTGTCCTTGGGCGTGATGGTTGTAGCTCCTTGTACCGGCGTAGAGGTTTCCTATACGTGCAGCGCTGCGGGGCAGAGCTGAGGTTTCGTCGTCGTATGCGTTGAACCGACCAGAACGCCGTGAAAGCCAAGGAGAGCGGGCGCCGTATTCGTCGTCTTCGCTGCTGTCCGCCTCGTCCTCGACGCCTGTTCTGATTCCAAGTACCTCGAGCATGCGTGCCGTTGTCCCACCGAAGAGGAGGACGGTGAGCACTACGACGACAAGCACAGTCGTCCGCAGGACTTGCGCGTTTTTGCCTGTGAATCCTGCGGCGAGCGCAACGCCGACAGCACCTCGAAGGCCAGCCCAGAATAGCATCATCTGATACGAATGAGGTAATTCCTCCGTTCGTTGTCCGCGTGCGTGTTTTTGGAAAAAGTTGATTGCCTCTGAAAGCGGAAATACAGCCGCGTATCTTGTAAAGACGACAGAGACGGTAGTGATAGCGATGAATAGGGGCTTCACGTAACTCAGTACTGGCTCGGAAGTCGGTGCGCTCGTAAAGAGTGAGATTCCGAGGTATATAAATATAAAGTTTTCAGACAGGTGTGCCAGGGTGGAAAACAGGTATTTTGTGGCCCTTTGGGTCTTTTGGGACATTGTGTGGTATGCATAATGCTTTAGTGTGATTCCACAGAAGAGGAGTGAGACAATTCCAGACATTTCAAGACCGTTTGAGAAGAAGTAACAGGTGTATGCACAGAGAGGTACGAGGCAAGACTCGATGGCAGGGAAGAGGTGGAGGGAAGAGTGTTTGAGGATTAGTGACATGCTTAGGCCAAAGACGACACCGAGTGCCATGGATACTGTGAAGGATAATAGGAATATCCCGAAGCCATGGAAAATGGAGGAGAGATACACCTCTGTTCCGTGGAACTGGGTCAATGTCCTAACACAGAGTCAGGACACGTTGCAGTGTTTGACAGAGAACACTCACTGATACATTACGATACTCACAGCATCGTTGAGCAAAGATTCTCCAAATATGACGCTGTATAGCTTAGGGTCGACCTTGTATTGCTGGAATATAGCCAGTATTGTGACTGGATCAGTCGCTGAGAGCGTTGATCCAAATGTCAAACATTCAATGAGGGTAAGATCAAGGGATTCAAGACCGAGAGAAGCCCAGATCCAAACGAGTACTCTGCACTGTAAGTGATCAACATTACCCCAATTTACTGACTAGACACGAGCGTACCCGACGCCCACGGCAGATATAAAAGTCCCAAGAAATGCGAATATCAGAATGGACCCGAAATTTCGAAAAAAGTTTGCCTGTAATAATGCGTAAGGACAAGAAAGCGAGAGGCTGTTTCCTTGCGAGTTGTTTATTTACCTGTTTGAGTTCGTAACCCGAATTCAAAATAATTGGTGGTAGTAGCAGGTTGAAGAAAAGAGTATGTCGGAATGTCTACATCGTTGTCGTGAGCATATCGCCCTGTCTGTATTGCACCAGAGGCTCACCAGCATGTCTCGTATCATGGTCCCTGGTGCCAGTCTCACGATCAGACCCACGAACATGCCTGCGAATATGGAAACAAGAGTCTCATGTATAGCCCGTATGCGTTTGATTTGGAGATAATAAGAAGTCCATAACGAGAGAACAAGTAACATGCAGACGAGGAAGAGTGACCAGGACGAGTAGTACTCCTCCTCCTCTGGGGCAGCAACAGGGGAGTCAGAGGGTGCGGCGGCGAGAGCAGTGACGGCGGCGAGCTTGAAGGACATGGCCGTCGTCTGCAAGAAAGAGCAAAGGAGCACAAAGACGACTGCACACCCGAACTGGAATGCGGAGAGCCGCTTATGTAATCTCCATCAAACGCGAATTATTAGCCGAAATACTAGCTATGTACAACTGTAGATAGATTACTGCCCGCGCCTCTGCGCCTCTTTCGCCTCCGCCAGCCTCGCGCGCCACTTCGCAATCACATAGTTCGCTGTCTCTATTGGGGTGGGCAGCTTTCCACGGACTTCAACGGGGACTTGTGGGATATTGAGCGAGGCGCGAATCTCAGGTTTTTGGAGGGCCCATGACTGAAGAGTCGTGGCCGCGCTGGTCGTAATGAGTGATACCATCAGGCCCTGTGACATATAGTGAATGAGGAGGCATTGTCGGTAATGTCCGAGAGACCTACCGATGGGAAACTTGCCATGACGAATACGCCCACGACTGAGAGTAAACGAAGACCATTCATAATGTGTCCCATCTCCGGACGAGAAATGAGGTCCATCTCAGCTGCACCAACCTAGCAATACCTATCAGAAATGATCTCGAATGCAAAGTGGCCGCATACAACGAACCTGTATTTGCATGTTCACCAAAGCACAAAGGAGAATTGGAAGGGCCATGTAGGGATCCGCAACAGTCAAATCCGGCAACAAGGAAAACCCGCTGTGCGTCAACTGTTCCAAGGGCAACTCGCACATCTTCTTTACACCAAAGAACATACCCAGAGTAACTGGAATCTGGACGAACGGTACAAGTGCCGTTGAAAGCATGCTAACATTCGCGTCCTGATACGTCTTCCTAATTCTGATGGCTGTACGCTGCATCGCAATTTTATCACCACTTTGACGGACAACAAGCATCTCTTCCTGCAACTTTTCGATTTTCGGCTGGATGGGAAGGAGGCGGGAGGAGTTCTGCAAACTCCTGACGGAGATAGGGAAAAGGACGGCCCTCCAGAAGAGACTGCCGGCAACGATAGTCCAGAACCATGGCAGGCCCGAGGCGACGTTGATTACCTCGAACGTCCAACGCATCAGACCAGCAGGTGTCCAACTGATAAGTCCGAGTGCTGCGAGGTCACCGAATTGCAGCGCAGCAGGAAGGTGAGTTGCAATAGCATCCGTAGCATCCGATAGCAGGTCCGCCGTTGAGTCGGACATCACGGGCTCGGATGGTATCACTGTTGCTGCAGAGTCAGCAGGGGTGGTGCTTGACACGGCTTGAGTTTTGGCGGCATCCCCTGAGATATTCCGGGATGCCAGGGCAAGCAAGGGTATTCTGTGAGTCCTGGAGCGCGCAGGACGCTTTTTTGAAAGTCAAATAGATTGAATACACATATTCAAAGTGGCGCACCTGTACCAGCAAGGAAAAGGACCTGGTCTCGCCAACACATGCTACGCGAGGGGCGAACCTGTCGTTTTGACTAAATTGAAAGTCACCAGAAACATAATCACAATACTCGCACCTGCGACCCACTAGCCTCAACGAGCCCAACCGGACGCTCGTACTCAGAACGCCTGCTAAGACCATGACCATTACTATCAATGAGAGTACCCTACGTAGTTACTTTCTGAAAGAGAAAAATCTTATGCATCACGTGACGGAAACATCACCCCCAAAAGACTACAAGTAATGACGCTCGTTTGGGACGGCCATTGTGTAATTCTTGAATACGGCAGATATTAAGCTATCAAATAGATATAGTACGGCGTGGATTGTATGGAATGAACGCGAGTATGAATTGTCATGGCTCTCACAAAAAACCCATTCCGAAAGAGGGTGTGACTCACGTGCTCTATATGTACACATGATTGTGAGATATTTTCCGATTTGGGAAATGTCAGAGGGTCCAGGGAGCCGAGCCCACTATAGAGTAGGAGCGAGAATTCCAAGTACTCATCTGAGGAACGTGGAACCCGAGTGATAGCGCATCTCATGATACAATGAGTTGCAAAAACCGGTTAGGCTACCTTGCTTGATCTGCTATGTTGTGTATTGACGGATCCTAGGGGTCATCGAGCGAACTCCTTTCAAGCGGAGGACCTCAATGAACTCGTAGAATTACGAGCTAGACAACGTACGTTCTACGGAGCGTACATGCGCACCGCAATTGGCAACCTATGCTCGGCTTTGACCGTTCTGCGTCTCTTCGACCGGCGTTTCTATCGAAGTATGTACATTACTCACCCCTCCCAGTGACTTACCGACTCGTGCAATCCCAGTTGGCATCCTTTTCGTCGTCCTCGGCACACTCCTCATGATCCTCTCCTTTCTCCGTGCACGCCACTCAGACCATGACTTTGACGAGGAATGGAAAGATCCCAAATTACGAGAAGAAAGACATCGTACGGCGATTCAGACGGTGGGACAGGAGGGGACAAGGATCTTCGGTAGGCCGTTCGTTACGGCGGGGTGGATTATTCTGGCCGTGGCGTGTGTGGTTGCGGTGGTTGAAATCGGACTTTTGGTGCTGATTATTCAGTTGTGAGTTGCAACTCATGCTGTTACCATTGCACATGTGTAAGTGTGCCGTTTAAACTTGCCCTTTCCACGGCGCCAGGGGTCTTGTGTGCTAACGTTGCGTCATTCTCTGTGTCAGCATATCACCTGTGCTCACAAGATCTGGGACAGAATTTTATGTCTGTGTTTTTACTCCATTAGCAACACAAGAAACTCTTCTGAATAAAGTTATGTGAGTTATGTGGTCGCCGAGCTCCATAGTCTAGAGCTGTTTCATACAATCACGGATATGATTATGTGCGTACCTTGGTGTCTTTCCATGATGCCTCGATGCTGCGTCCCGACTTCTGACTGTCCGCCATTTGGTTGTACCAGAACAATGTTCATTATACTTTGCAAATCATAAACTTTACAGCCTATTCATTTTCATCACATCGGTCATTCTAATCGAAAGCTCTTTTCCGCATATGAAGTCACCTTGAAGGTTTCCTCGTTCATGTAACCGTTTCTGAGTTACGATTAAGTATGCGTTTTCTCGTTCTGGCCCTCACGTCTCTTTTGGCTCTTTTACTGCTGACAGTCCGTCTGTTGTATCTCCGCATTCCTGGATTTGATCCTTGAGTCTTCATTAGACATACACCAAGTGCCTCATACAACCCTTGTTTTTACTGACAGTAGTGTAGTGAGTGTAGGTTGATCGCCTGGTGCTTTGTCACGAGTATCCAGTTCACCATAGAATTAAGGTATGTGTACGTGCTTGCTTAGTTATAACCCGGCAGTCCGGTGTTTGTGTCCCTGCTCATCATTCCTGTACAATGCTCCATTTGTGGGGTCCAAACCTCAGCTAATTTCGTGGGGTCGCTATCAGTGAAACTTGTACTCTTATTCATGTGTACGTTTCAGAGATCTCACAGCCCTTCGAGCATTATCCTGTATACTTACAGCCTTACTATATATATGTTTCCCCGGACTCTTGACAAAATACGTCACTCAAAAATTACCCGATCCTAAAGAGCTCAAGCTTTCTGAAAGAATCTAAACGAATCTTCTTAGAACCGAGTCAGCAAGTGAAAATTCGACTGACCTTTCACCGGCCTCTGCTCCTTTCTTTTGTTTGACAGAAGGAAGCATGTCGAACAACTTATACTATATAATGGAACCCCGCATAAACTTCCAGAATCTCACGGCCGTGTGGCGACGACAATGCGATGTGCCAAGTCCTCAGGTTGCTTTTTGTCTTCTGCTTTAAAGAATCACAACAACTTTCTATTGCTTCAAAGCCGCAAAGTGACAAGAATAAACTAAAGAAACGAATACGTGCCGTTAGCGACTTTGACACTGCGCGCCACGCTCTCGAAATCTCACGTTGGTACTCAAATAGTATGTGTTTGTCTTTGATCGGCGACTATCTTCAAACGAAACATTTACCGTCATGATTCCAGACCGACTTTCCTTGTGAAATTCGTAATCACATCCTTGCACGAATATTTTGACCATGTCCAAGTACTTTCAACTGTGCACTGCAGCTGCAGCACTGACTTGTACAACGATGAGACTAGGAATGCTTGTCAATGGCACATACACCATTGGATACCAATGCGGCGGCATATTTTATATTTCTTTCCATTCTGTGCCGAGACTGAATGAGATCCCAGATCAACGGACCGATTGAACCACAAAAACGAGGACCTGTGGGTAAGTTCGAACTCGAACTGATCAAATGAAGGCACAAAGGATTTTATGCGCTGTTTCTGTGTCCGCCCAGTACGGGGGACTCGGAATCTCGGAATGTATCACAGCTCATGTTCTTGATGATTACTTGAAGAGTTCTGTGTTCAATTAGTCAGTACTCCCCCGTTTTCTGAATGACGAATTACTCTTAATATTGTTTGAAGATATGCCGGCCAGAAGACCTTTTGAACTAATTGGCGGAATCAAGCCTAATTACCATGAAAAAAAAAATAATACACAGGGAGAGTAGGATACACCAGAAACGAAGCATATCATCGGCGACGACTCATAGCGAAACATCCCTCATAGCCTTGGCTGGTCTTCGGTGTTAAAGTGTCACGCCATCGTCCAGCCAGGTTAGCATTGACATTGCCAACAAGATATCCTCGATAAAGCCACTTTCCTCTGTCTCCATCCACCTGTGCAAGCAGTTAGTAATTTCACTGGGAAAAAAAAAGTTAACAGGATATCACGAGGCTCACATATTCTTTTGAAAGGCTGACGAAGCCATCACAAGGCCTGACTCGGCCCACCAAGTTGAACTGACCCCACGCCGAGTGACCCTGTAATGAAAAGTTTAGAGGCACAGTTAGTGTTTAAGAACAATTGTTATCGTACTTCTCCCGTGATGATGATATCCTGAACATAAACACCTTGCCCCTCCTTTCTTATGGATGAGGCTCGCTGATAGTGAATAACATCGTTTCTGTCCGGCAGATGAATATAAATGCCATCCCCAGTTTCACGTATCTTTGTACCAGTCGGAAAATAAGACCGCAGAGGGTCACCAGAAGGTAAGGGCTCAGCACTATCGCAATAGAGTCCGATACCAGAATCAGAACGCGAGTTATCAGACGTCAAGAGATGGTGTTCAAATAATTTCCACGTTTGACGATGCCGCACTACCATACTTCCTTGTATGACGTGAGGTTCACCGCCAGCCAACAGCGCCGCATATGCAGTGAACTCTGTATACTATAAAGCGTCAGGGATTCGAGGGTGAATGAGGTAAAGTGACGAACCGTGAATAATCCTTCCCAGACTCCTTCAATACTAGCAAGAAGCATATTCTAAGACTGTTAACTCCTGAGCTAACACTAGACACACCTTCCTGGTCGAAAAGCTTCCGTCAGGATATTATTAAAATCGCCCTGACCGAGGACCACACATCTTTGCCACTCGCATTCCCACTCTGGTTCCTCTTGTTGGAGGAAACTTGGGTATGAAGGTGGCATTGGAGCATTGTAACCAACACCTTCTGCCAATTTATTCACGAGGGTCAAGAACGAAAGAATCGCTGGAGTTGCAAGGGGCGGGGGTACGAGACGACGTTGCTCAGATAGGTATTCAGTATGTTTCTCCGTAAGAGTACTTGGTCCAGGCACGAACTGATGCCAGACGGGGTTTGTGAGTTCGTACTAAGCATCAAGGTAAATCTAGGAGGCCTCATGTCTGTCACGGGGACCGATTACCTTATGCGCTGCCAAGGCAAATAACTTGAATATGTTCAGCGCTTTCCATGACTCTTGATTGTCCTTACTATAATCGCCTGAGTTGCCGTGAGACTTTACCTTCATGGATGAATGGAACGCCAAGTACCCACCAGGTCGCATGAGAAACCAGATCAACCACATGGCCATGGACCTTGATGGTGTTTCTGGAAGCCAATTTTCCACATTGAGATAGTCAGCTACTCGAGATGCACCCCGTTCGTGAAACCAGTAATCCCTTAACCAGGGATCAATCTTCGCATAGTCACGTAATTGTTGCTCATTCTTCCCCTTATCTTCCAACATCATGGAATAAGCCAGAAAAATTATTTCTTGAGACATCAGGTGGTCCTCTTGCTCGTCTTTGTCTTCATCCTCGTCCTCGAGAAGACAATGAACTTTATCACGAATCAGCTTCAAGATCCGAAATCTTTTGGGAAGTTCCGCCGCAAGAACAGATGAGACTACATTGTCAGATTCAATGCGCCGTATTGCAGGGCCAATATCGAATTTCATGGCGTAGATTCGCCCATAGAGATGGTGGTTTGCGTACAAACAAGAATAGATGCTCCGGCTGGTGAGGAGAAGGGGTATCAGACCAGAAGGAGGACCAAGAAGAGTGTCATTATTAGTCGAGAAGAACGCGATGTGCTCAAGGATCTCCTGAGGTATAGTGTCTAGCGTCAACGAGGCCGTGGTCATGGCTGGGAAGGAATGGTCCCTAACTTCAGTTTAAATTTAAATTGCCGGTTTCCAGTTCCGATCAGCGCGGTCGGACGCATATGATGGTCTCATCGATGTTCTTTGCACTGGCTTCATTCGGTTTCATAGGATGAAGTACTATTGATTTCCATTGCTGAGGCCTCTTCTACCCATGAAATCCTACTGCGGATCTACGGACAGATGTTCTTGCCACCGTCGTCGAGGAGGTGTCGGTCATTTTAACGGGCGAAGGTCGTCAAAGAGGCGGGATGTATGCATAGATCATTGTAGATAACAACTTTGTATAATATTTAGATTAATTTGGATAAATGCTACGCTTTGAAGCTTGATTACTGTACTACATGTGAAACGTGACCAACACTGAACAACGGATTTGTTGTTGAGGGCTCTTCAAATCACACCCACCTAACGGACTTGACAAAGGCTAAAGACGGCCTCCCATTGTGCAGGCTGCATTCCGCTGGAGACACCGGTCAGCCTGCCTACAAAGTTTTGTGAAGACGTCACTGCAATGGTTGCCAATTAGGACACATTCAAAGTACGAAGGCGACCGGAGAACATACCATATCCCCTAAGTAAAGCAGTTCCAAGATCTTCCGTGAGCTAGTCAAAGGAAAAATGGATCAGTAAAGTTGACACAAAATGCCAATTATGAAAACTTACAGGCCGTCTAGAGAGTACTACAAGCCCATCTTCAATACGGACTCGTCCGAGGATCTCGTGTTCTCCCCAAGCTGCAATATGTCGCACGTCAGTCTAAGTAATAAGGTTACTGTCGGTCGTCGTCATCATCCTAATGGTTACAAACTTTGCCTGTAATTATCACGTCAACTACGCGACTGGATGGAGGTATATCGCGTCGAAATGTGGTATATGACGATCTAAAAACTTCCTTATCGTCGAACACTTCAATCACGTTCTTTGGATAAACGACGTATCAGTTCGGCAGTGATGTGCAATTGAATAGGCTGACCTGTCCTTGGATCAACTTGAAGCCTGTCGGAAGCCACGCGTTCGTGATTCCTTCAGAAAACCGACCAAAAGGGATAACGGCACTCGGATCACAGATGTAGTGCTCCTGCAATGTCATGTACAGCGGAAATCTCCCTGGAGCAGCGAATTCTGGTGGTGCAGCCAACGTGTTGAGCCAATTGTCATATGATTCTAGAAAGGGTGTCTTGATCAAAGAGCATCAGTAATCGCGAGGATGCGCTTGTGACACCTTTGCCAAGACATACAATGGAAGATCCCTGCCATCTCCCCGTCAGAGTTCCCAGCCTGTATGCAGGCGGCTCGATCAACGCGGGGGAAGCAGAGAATGTCGATGGAGCTTGTATACAGCTGGGCATAACACCAATGTCAACCTCAGGGAAATCGGCGAAGTGCGTTTGACAATGCTCATAGAAGTGTGTGATGTCATCAATGGTCGGACCCTTCTGGGTACCCGCAGTATCTTGACTGTTCTCAGGACGTAGATGACGAGGAATTTCATGTGGAATGATCTCCTTACGCACGAAGAAAGAAAGAGCGGCGAATAGAGATATGGATGGGACTCGGATGGACCGGGATATAGGCCCAAAATAGAGCACGTCGCGAGGGAGGAGGGGTGGAGGGGGATATGGACCGTGTACGCTAGCAGACGTTGACTTGTGGGTGTACGTAGCGATATCAAAGCAAAACTCGTCGATGCTAAAGATGGGATACTATCATGTCATCAACATCGAATTGAATCAGAAAAACAAAAGTAACAGACTCGGAACGCGGCGAACACAAGAGGTTGCAAAAGTCGTCCGATCTCTTCGCGCTCTTCCTTGGTTTCCCGATCAAGAGTTTCTTCGGCAACAATTAGCACATGACTAACGACAAGGAAAAGTAATAACGGACGGAGTGAGGAAGACAACCACAACAACGCTACTGCTAACGAATTTTGTTCATTTGGGATAGGCCAGCCATTGTTTGTCTCTGAACCTCGGTAGAGACATTGTCGCAGAAAGTTTTTAAGGAGGCCGTGGATACCAGTTGCTAAAAGATGCTTAACATTCTTTTGACCCTTGCTCGAGTCTTCGAACATTATGTAGGCAACCCAGAACGCCTCAGTCAAGTGCGGATCATCCAAGTCCCCCCTCCGAAGAACTTTTAGTGCAGTAAAGCGATGTTTTAGTTCATCCTTGGCGTATTCCTGCACTACGGCCGTTGCGAGCCTACTCAACGGACGGAGGATGTCAAAAATCTCAGAAAAGATGTCGAAATAGAGTGGCGCAGAGTTATATGTGAGACTATGATAGGCGGAGCGGCATACGAGAGATAAGCTGGCAAAGTCACGGAGGGGAGCAGAAAAACCGGAGTCAAAGACTGTGAAGAATGCAATCTTGCGGAACACGCTGGGCTCGAGATTCAGTAGGCGCGTCAACATGGTGCAGGAATGCGGAAGAGAAGAAATGTATCACCAGCATATTTATACATGACCAGCCTCAACAGTGACTTCAGCAAATTGTGTAGGGATTGGTATCAAATTTCTCACGAACTGGACTGCATGAGGCTTAAACCGAGATTAAGGACGAAAAGCTACCCTCGGTGCATGGGGTTATGGGTTATTCTGAAGTGATCGAAATTTGCTGACTGCCACGGTGGTCTATTTTCGGAACCTGGCCCAAAAGGCAACTTCTGGGGGAGGTTCTGACAACTTCCATGACACGACTTGATCGGTACACCAAAAAACACAAAGATACATACAGCATCAGGCCCAAGCTGTACATTTTCATGAAATGAAAAAAGGGTGGCATTATGAAGGCTTTTTGTGATCAGGGCATTTTGCGTGGCTGATCGGCGTTCTTGAAGCAACGCGTTGTCTCCTGAATGAACGGTCCTCTATCTGGAGACCGATTGTGATACAGGTAGTGAACGTTGTTCGGGCGATAAAAATATATTAGATTGCTTCAGTACCTGTGCAAGACCTGTTGTAACATTCAGGATCTTTCAGGCCGGAACACTTAAGTCAAATGGAGCACGCATAACTGCGTAAGAGCATCAGTCGAGGGATCCGAATGATCATTGTATCGGGAAACCAATGGCGTCGATGCTTACGAGAGTCGAAAACTCAAAGAGAGAATCTCATCACCATTGATGTCTTTGTTCGTCCTTACGGAATTGGCTCAAGTCAGGATTGTCACCCACACAAAGCCCCTAGAAAGTATATTATGGGACTCTGCTTGCGGAGCATCATGGTGGCGGCATGTGAGTCCGAAGGCTGCAGAGATTTAGAGACTTACCATTATCGCCAGTGACTTTGACAGGAAGTACGACAAGCCTTATGTCCAAGCATAGCGTGGCTCCATGACATGGATGAAGATGGAAAGGTTCTCGCCTGGTGCGAAACGATAGAAGCTTCCGAATCTTTCCCAATATCATGGATAGGTTTGATAGACTGAAGGAATTGAGGACTTCAGATGAGAAACGCGGCGCATTCGAGACAAACCAGTTACGTAATGAAAGTAAAGACTTAGCGTCTCAGAGTACCGATTGAACGACAAACGCCAGCTTCTACGATCGATGGTCGCGGGAGAGTCACGAGCGACCGGCATAATGTCAGAGCTTTCTACATGGCAAGATAGCTTGAGTGTATCGTGCCTTGTACATTGCTCTATAATTTTTCGGACAAACAATACGATGGCAGCATCAACACGGAATAAGGAATCCAACACTGTAGCGAGCGGATGGTACCAACTGCCGGCGGAGCGTTACTTTCCAGTTTGCTTCCGAGTGAGCAACCGACAATGCGGTCAAATCAGGTAAGAACCGAATAGCATGATTGGTCGTTGATTACAAGAAACCAATTTGAGTTTCTAAGAGTGAGAATTGCGCCATGCCTACCAAGGCAAATCCGAGTTCTCCGACTGCACTGGATTCACGTGTCGATGATCTTGTTTGCTGTTTAAAAACACATTGTCCATGCAGCAATTGGGTTGGGCATCATGCATCAGTATGGGGGGGAACAATGGCCCAGATAGGTATTGTACAGCATCCTGGTAACGGGAAGATTGTCGTCTACACGCAGGTAGTATGGAAGAGAATATCTAGGCCTGGACAGCTGTTGACAGAACCCCAAGTCCACCATAGAAGGCATCTAGGTTGAAATTTCGCTGAAATGCACCTCTTTTCGAGTTCAGAGAAACCTTGGTAAATGTCTTATCTGCATTATCTGTATTACATAATGACCGGCCCTGAGGTTTGATCGATTTTGCGATGAATATCTAATTTATTTCTTGGAGCTTCAACAAAAGTTTTTCCTTACAAGTCGTCCACCACTTCACCGTTTACAATGTCTGCAGATCTTGCCAAACTTGAGCAACACCTTTCCACCAGGTCGTACGTAGAGGGGTCAGTAAATCCAACTTGTTATAATAGCCTTTTCTGATTGAGATCGTCTAGATACACCCCCTCTCAGGCCGATGTCTTCGTCTTCAAGGCTCTCGGTGCGGCCCCCGACGCGTCGAAGAGTCCTAATGTAGCAAGGTGGTACACACACATCCAATCCTATGCAGATGATCATGCTACTCTTCCCGGATCGAGTAACGCCGGAGAAGCTTTCATCGGTACTGGTGCCGCACCTGCAGCCGCTGAGGATGAGGACATCGATCTTTTCGGATCTGATGAGGAAGAAGATGCTGAGGCCGAGCGCATTAAGGCAGAGCGTGTTGCTGCCTACAATGCAAAGAAAGCCGGCAAGGCGAAGCCAGTCGCCAAGGTATGGGTTTCATCTCAATGTGTCATTTACTTTCTTTTCATAATCGTCCCAGTCTATCGTGACCATGGATGTGAAACCGTGGGATGATGAGACTAATATGGAAGAATTGGAGAAAGCCGTGCGATCCATCGAACAAGACGGTCTTCTTTGGGGTGCTTCAAAACTTGTGCCCATTGGTTATGGAATTAAGAAGCTCCAGATAACCGTCGTTGTCGGTACGGTGTATTTATCTTTGTCCCAAGACGATTAAGCTAATATGCATTGCCAGAGGATGAAAAGGTCTCGATGGACGATCTCCAGGAGAAGATTGCCGAGTTCGATGATTGGGTCCAGAGCACGGATATCGCTGCCATGCAGAGTAGGTATATTTCCCTTTTCTCGAAAACATAACTAATGTTTTGTGTAGAACTCTGAAAACTATGTACTTACATAGATATGATGCATTTTTGTAAGGTGAATGTAAAAATCTGTCCGTGACACGTTGATCATGCTATGGAGCTTGATGGTGTGATATCAACTTGGGTATCCATACGTTTCCAGCCAATCACTTCAATCACTTCACAATCTCTGTCTCATGCGGAATATCAGCTTTTCGTAATGATACTTAGTTTCTTTGAATCGGCACGAATCAATGAATCGGAAATTAACCTGGTAAGTGACATATACTTCCCCATAAATCGTATCGTACAAGTGTCTAGGCCTTTCTTTCACTCTCTACCATTCGACACGTTTTACAACAAACAAACGCAATTCGCCGAAAGCGAAAGTTCCGGTCAAAGTGGGACCGAAAACAGTATTAGAGCCATGGGAGCTTGCGCTGATTGCAGACATTTTCATCACACGGTGTATCAACCTTGTTACAGGGTCGACATTAACTTTTTTACTCTTGGAGGAACCTTGCATTCTCGAGAAAGCCGCACACACTTGAACTTGGAAACCGTACTTGAACCACAGGGGTTTGCATAATATGTGTGAAAATATGATCCGTCGAGGAGCAAATCGGATTGCCTCCCCAAAATTCGCGTTTCACATTGCGATCACGGCTCGATAGAGAAGCGTTCAAAGCAATCTGATGGCATATGGATAACAACACGAGTGACCTGACGAATGTCTTTTTGTCACGTCGATGCTGGATGTTCTGGGTTTTAGTTCGCCTTTTAAAGGGAGGGAATCTTTTGCCCCGACCAGGTTTCATCAAGAATGGCTTCACTGAACTCAATCCCATGCAACGTTCTTCAACATGTTGCTTTTTACCTTGCCATAATGTCCCTACCTCGGCCACCTCTATATCTGGCTTCCCTGCTGCTCACATGCTCAGACATTCACCAAGCTCTCATCCCCCAGAACTGTCCCCAGCTATACGCTCTCATTTTTCGGGCAACGTTCGACCTCGATCCTAACCTCCACGCCAGAGTTCCGGATTCGGTCCTTGCCTCCGAGTTGTATCGTAGACACCGTGTTTTGTGGCGCACACGATGCATGGACTTATCCTCTGACATTACTCGAGAAGAGCTATATGGATCCATGCGAATGGTTATCGAAAATGCTGGTCAAAACGAAAAGCTACTATCTTCGGCAGGCTTCTCGATGTTCATGATGTCCCTTATACTATCTCGCCTCATGCATGCCGGAGCAGCCAATTTACTCCCACTGACCGATGATAATACAATTTCGATGGAGATGTGGCTTCTTTGCCTTACCCTTGACCATCGTAAGTCTTCATGACGTGACGTGAGAGCCCACCAGCTAAATCGGTTTCGACCATTCTCTAGAAGACATCGTTGAAACACCAGAAGAAACGAGAAAAGCTCTTCTCAGGCTCCTACGGTTTCCGACGGCGTATCCGGTAAAGTTTGGTACGAGATATTAGAGGTCAGCTTTTTGACTTGTAAGCTATTCGACAGAAAGGGAGTGCCGCCTTATTCGCAGAAGCTGGAAATGCCGAACTAATTGAGCGGCCGCCGGGTCCAGTAGAGTTCCTCACTGAATTAGACCGTGACCCCCTCTTGGAAAAAGCTACTCCCATAGTTATCCTCATTTTCGCTCTCAATGAAGTTGTGCCGATGGCAGTTCCGACTCATGTTCCTGAGACTCGAGCCGTCGCCAATGCCAGCCAGCGTTCCGGGCCCACTGTCGAAGACTTGCGCATAATTTCCAAAGGTCGTACACCGCTCTTCGCAGAGACTACCAAGACCAAGGCCACCGGAACAAATCCAGCGGCAATTATGCCTAACCCGACTCATCTCGAATTATACAAGTCGCGAATAAATGACTTTCTGTATTCGACTTACATGAATCCCGGAATTCAACTCGCGTATGTATACGTTCCTGGCTTTCTTTCGGGAGTCTGGGAAGGGAGCTTCATGGTGAGCTTTTGTTCATGTATGTCAATCCTATTTCACATCATATATTGCCACAAGGTGTCAGGCGAGCCCGTACCGACGAGCCCCCATATTCCACGAATGCTTGGGCAATTCTCATGCCTAAAACCAATGCAATGTGCAATTACCGAGTATCTTTGTTTCAGTCCACATGCCCCCATTCCATTTAGTTATTCTCTCGACCTCCTTGAGTCCGCCGTGAGCAAGTTTGATTTCGAACTGAATGCAGTTGATAAAGTTTCATTTCCTAGGTCAATTCGGGCGGCTTCATGTATGAAAAGTATTCTGTGAACGAGGGAGACTCCGGAAGACGGCTTTCGAGCGAGGCCCTAGACGTCATCTTGTTAGGAGAAGTAGGTACATTAATTGCGGCTTCCTGTTTAGCGTGACGCGTCTTCTAGACCCTCCCTGACCACGAACGAGCATTTGGTAGCTTCAAATTCTCAGGGAGAATCCGTGCGGACGGTTATATGATCATGTGCAGGGAACCGGTTCGTACCTAAGTCTTTCACTCCATCCAGTATGGAACAAGCTCAACCTTTTCCAGAAAACCCATGCAGATAGAGAGGGACTTGGGAGTTGGATCTTCGAAGGCCATCTGCGATACGGCGTGGCTCTGGTTGGGCAGTGGCGAACAAGTATACCGACGGCGATCTATGATCTCCGAGGAATCTTCAGCCTCCGTAAGGCTAGCGATACGTGGTAAGAATGGTATATTCAACGTTACTGTGATAAGATCGTGATGAACCTACCTAACGATTGCATTCTGTACCCTGACAACATTTTCGTTATTATCGGTCCTTTGCATGTCGATTATCTTGAGGTCTTCCAAAAACGTCTTTTCCCTGACAGTCGCGTGAATATGATTGTGCAAGGCAAAGTGATTGACATGAGAGATGCTTCCAGACGGGTTTCAACATGCCAGCGCTATTGATCCTGCAACTTCAACTTGCATTGCTAGTTATGCAGATACCATCTATGGGCCGCAGGTAAAACACAGACTTCCCCACAGCGGCATAACTCCAGGTCTTTTTAAATTTGATACAGCCGCGTTAGTGAATGAGATATATCACCGATCTACGGACGAAATACATACATTGACGCTCTCTCTTATGTCATGGTCATGGCATGCCGTTTTGCGTAATCCCTGAGGCAGGAACAAAACGTGTGGACAGTTTGCGTCCAACATTTCTATTACTGGCAGTAACCACATGAACCTCGGCATAAAGAGCGAAAGAAATTCTTGATGAGGTTGAAAAGCACCGATCAGACCATCATGGGTATGTAAACGAGAAGACTGAACAGGTATTGATGATGAGAATGCCGTGTTCTCGTTTAACTGTTAGTTGTCTTAAAACATTCAGATAGCGACCAAAAGCAGAGATTACACTAGTCATATGGGCGCATGACACCATTACCGCGAACATCGCTGGCAAATCTACTTGTAATTCCTTCTTTCCAATCAGAGACCTCGAATGACGAAGTATGACACCACGGTTTAAGGGTCAATTCACATTCAATAGTTTGTGCGAAATACTCGGACCAACCGCCTCGTGGATAAGCGGCGCAGGTTGTCTCGATGAGCGCGGGATGAAGTAGGTTCGCCCGTCTGAAACGATTCGCATGGTGGGAAAAATCAGGGTGCAAAAGGGGAGAAACCTACATGCCGACATTGTCTGCAACGCGAAGGAGATCAAATGTCTATAAAAATCGATTGTTTCGACAGTCACCCACCAAGAATCGTCGCCAGCTGGAGTATCTGTCCGATCATAGTGATATTTCCACTAGAAATCAATCAAGTCGAGCAGACAATGCAGAACATTGAAATTTACCCCTTGACAAAGATATCTTGGTGACGAATGATGGCATCGCATACGCTGTCAGCTTGATCTTCGACACCGCCGACTTCCAGAATCAGGTCGCGGGCCACGATCGCTCCCTTGAATTCAAAGGAGAGCTTCGTCGTGGCGAGGAACCGTTCGGCAGTTCCAATATCATGCAGGAGACAGGCCAAGTAGTATGTCTTGCCCAGGATCTAGCAACGGACAACGATGGCCACCATTCAGGAAGAACATACCTCGAGATCATACGACCAAGATGGAAAATGACTCTTGACAAGTGCCACACCTAGGAAAGCATAGATTTGACAATCAGCTGAGTGGTAATAATGATCTTCCTCTAACCATATACGTAAACACGGTGACTGTGATTATACGTTTGTGGTGAGAGTTCCTTCTACTCTGTGTCAAGAGAGAAGAAGAGCAACGGTTTGCATCAAATGCTCACTTTTACAAAAGCCTTGACTTTTCGAACAACTTCAGAATCTGGCAGCGGAAAATCCGCGACTGTGTAATTGTCTTGTTTGGGATGATCGCCGCTCGCAGTGGGATGACCGTCAAATAGGACATCAGGATCACGCGGGACAGGCGTAAAACCGTAGAACGCGACACTGGGATCTGTCATTATAGTCAAGGGAGGCTGGAGTCTTTGGAGCTCTCTGAGAGCAAGCTGTTTTAAGTCGATTAGTAACGAGAACTCCACGCGGCACGTGTGAGAGGAACAGTCAGGAGGACATGCACAAGGCCGAGTAATTCACAGACGAAAAACATTATATTCGGAGTGTTTTCACCGCATACCTTTGACATATAACATATCTATTGTGATGGCGGCCGCCATGGATGTCTTTGTTGCCACAATATATTTGTCGTTGTTGTGACGTGCATCATCCATGCACAAACAAGGCCTTTGCAACGTTTTCCTCTTATCATTCTTGTCGTCGTTGACGTTTAACAACCTGTCCGCTCTTTGAATCGCCATGCTTAGATCCATAGCAATCGTCTCACTCGCCACTGTGGCGGCCATGGGCCAGTTGGTATGTTATCTGTGCAGCAATTATTTTGTTTCCGTGGTAACATGTGGGAAAGGTCATCCCCTCTGGAATATCAGACGGTTGTTCGTCGTTCCTTAACAATCTCAATACCAACACGAGTTTCACTACGTGTTTCTCGGCGCTGTCATCGGCGACGAGTGACTATACTCCAGGTAGCGCTGCCGCGACGTCCCCCTCAGCAGCCCAAATCGGCTCCGCTTTGAGCAATCTTTGTTCATCATCGGTAGCCACCAGTTGTCCCGAGAG
Organism: Termitomyces sp. T108; assembly: GCA_017657275.1. Taxonomy (NCBI): domain Eukaryota; kingdom Fungi; phylum Basidiomycota; class Agaricomycetes; order Agaricales; family Lyophyllaceae; genus Termitomyces; species Termitomyces sp. T108. Next base: position 12,845 of record JAGGAU010000039.1, on the reverse strand, counting down.
CTTGATTCGCTCAAAACTGACCGATTTCTACTCGGCTTGCACCTCTGAATTGACATCCAACTCGAACAAGGATGTTATCACTATCTACGATGTCCTTTTCGCTCTCCTGCCATTTAGGACCGCATCCTGCGCGCAGGACGACAGCGGAAATTACTGCGCTCTGAAGGCGAAGTTGGCTTCGTCTGGACAGACTGCCGCTCAGATACAAGCAGCCCTTATGAGCTCATCATCATCCCCCAACTTCAACACCTTCGGCACCAACAACATTCCCTTCCTCTTCCTCTCGCCCTCTCTCGCTTCCTCCGACCTCTGCAATGTTTGCACTCGTAACATCATGACTGCCTATCTCAATTTTGAAGCCAAGGTCCCTTATGCACCAGGCTTGGGAAACAGTCTCCTCCTTAAGGGCCAGACCGACCTTTACTCGAGCGTTGTGTCCAACTGTGGCTCAACTTTCCTCAGCGGGGCTGGTGTGCAGGCGGCTGGTGGACTTTCCGGTGGTACTCTTCATAGTGGTGCTGTCTCGACTGTTGTCACGAACCAAGGCATCATCGCAATGACATTGGGTGCTCTCGCTGTTGTCTCTTCAGCTTTTTGAAGGGCAGTTGGTCGGGATAGTTTGTTGTCATTGAGCGGTTTTAGCTCTGGTCTAACTACCTACACATTTAGCAATGTTTTCATAGTTATTATCTCTCTTAACTTACGATACCCTTTCCACTTAGACGAGGTATTTATCACCAACCGTACAGTAGTGGATTGATTCTCTACATCGGAAAATTGAATGTGGATTAGGAAGAGCTCAAAAGTGTTTTCTGGATTTTGATTTTTTAAGTACATGTATCTAGAATGCATGACCCTTTCCGTTCGGGCCCGAAACATCTGCCAGCCACACTTCTCAGCCTCACACGTGACTTTGATCTTATCATCGTCATGATTGAATTAACGCAAGCCAAACCACGTACGTGAAACGCGCGCTTCGCTCTTGTGGTCCTGGTTCTATATACAGGACCACTATTGTTCTTGTCTCGATGCACACCATAACTTCAGTTGTCCACTGACGGCTAGCGCACATGTTCGCCTCAACAGCTCAATGTTCCTGGTTTTGGCCACCAGCCTCTCCACGATCTCATTCCCGATTTGGGCCCCTCCCCACGATTGCCGAGACTACAATGACCCTAGCCAACGAGTTCCGATAACTGGAAATCTCAAACTCGGGGACAGGACCGAGCATCGGAAGTTTTTTTTCTGGACCCTTACGACGTGGCACTTGTACTATACTGGGACTCCAATGTTCTTCGTGGTCACTCCACAGAGCGAAGGATGCTCTCCATGGTTACGGTCTATTTTGGTTCTATCAATCTTCATGAGCGCTGTCCTTGGTTTTTAATGCACTGTGCATACATTTAAGGAGACCTTCGGCGGTTATTGCTGGAATCGCCACCCTCTGATTGACTATGTGATGGCCCGAATCTAGGACAGATGATTCACAGCGTTCCTGGCTGTTCATTTGAGATTCTCCGATATCAGCTTTACGCCATCTCGCTTCTGAAACAATGGTGGACAATGTAATAGTAACTTTGAAATCAGAATTCTACGTCAGGACAGCTGCTACTGGCGGGCGAGAAGCCGTGGACAATCCAAACTCCTGGGTCCAATTCTAGTGGAGCGTTCTTTCGCAAGAGATCAGCAGCTTCTGGTTCTTGTGACACGACATTTATAGTATATTTGGTCTAGAGTTCATTTCCTTGAACATCGGGGATATTTCGTGAAGATTGATCAATCTGGTGCCAATACTTTTGTCTCAATTTCTAATTTTTCTTTTCCTCTTTGCCCATTTCCGTCTCGGCGCTTGTTCAGGAACAATTTCTCTTGGAAACACATGTCGGTGAGCTCTCCATTCCGAAATTCAGAAAGATACAATGATCTTGTTTCCATGAGTGCTCAGCGTCAGTTCCAGTATACAGCGGCTGCCTCGACAATGTATACATTAGCGTGGCGTAAACCCAGTGATTTAGCGCCTACCGGCAGTTTATGCTTGTTATGACGTCATATCGGTTTCAATGCCCCAAAAAGGATCAAGCTGCTATCGACCCATCGCACTGCTGTCGTTAGTCCCGATGATACCCTCTGCCTATTGATAGTGTGATACCTGATCTGGAGACCTCGGAACGTCCTTTTGCTAATCCCCCAGGTTTGAGTTTTCAGGTACCAGACAGATATGAGTCAGAAGCAATTGGTCGAGGTGTAAATCGCGAATGAGGTATATCGCCTTGAAGTTGGCCAGCGAGAATAGTCACCTCGAATGGCTCTTAATGTACCATAAAGTTAATAGTGCAGCAGCCGAGTCCAAAGTATGTACATTGCAGGCTTTCAACGTCCAATTTGAAGGTGAGTGGAGAGGAGGAGAGAGTCGTATTCATGGAGCATAGAACATCGATATGAGATCGAATAAATATTGGGCGTGGGATGCACACGATGAGCACAATAGAGTCCTGGTCGAACATTCTCGACGTTACAGCTAAGATTGTGAAATGGTTACAATGGAAGAATCCTGGGCGACAATGCCCGACACCCAGCAACAATTGCGGGAGTTAGAATGGAAAGAGCACTTCCGAAGTAGATGGTTATCTCCGAGAGCCTGTGGTCAATAAATAGGAAGAATGATCTCTATGATCATGAAGTCAGCGATGAACGATGACAAAAAGAGGAGGAGTATTAACGTCTATTTTCCAGGAAGGCGGCAAGCCTCGCAATCGGTCGGAAGGTTTTGCACTGATACCAATTCTTGCTTTGGGCAGTCCTTTGGTGATGAAGCCGTTTTGCACACAGACACTAGGTGCCTGTACTCCTGTCTACAAGAATCACAAGTAATCAGAGCAAAGTAGCACATCCCAGAGAAACCCGAAGCGAGAAAGTCAATTACTTTGTCCGGATGCACCATGATTTTTATATGATACAGGTTCCCCTGCATTTGGTTAATGTTGGAACTGTTCCACGAGAATTGGCATCATGTGTTGACGTGCAAAAATAATGGTGGCTTTTATTCCGAGTTCCAAACACCGAATTGACATCTTAATCAACGGATATGAAGATTGAACAGATTGGACATTAAGTCCATTCAGGTCACAGATATCCCTTAATCGAGCTGAGACCGCGCTACAACAGACCTCAAGCCGGATGAACATTTGTTCGTCATTGCCTTGCCATCAGAGCTACGGATAGCACTCCTAGTCACGGTGGAATTGAGTATGATCTCGTAGAGAAACTGACAATTTAGCAAAGAATTGGACCTTGAAGACCGCGCAAAGGTCGGGAGGTCAGGGGTTTCACGCGTCACCGTGACAGTCACGCATTTGGTGATCGATCAATAATCTATTTCTGAGGGTCATCTTCAGACGCAACATGTCCGTCCGTCCGGCTTATGCCAAGCCGTCTGGACCTACGAACGCCAACAAAGGATTGGTTCACCCGATACCTCCTGGTGTCACAGCTGTCGTGTCAAATGCGCGGGATAGGTCTATCTACGCTCTTTACAAGGATCACCAAATTATCGTTATTCAACTTCCACTTCATCCCGGCAGAATTCAAGACCCCAAAGTCAAGTTCACACCGGAATTGATTTTCGCTGCAAAGAGGCGCCACCTTGACGAACTGGAACAGATAGTATGGATCATCAATTATCTCGCCACGTGTGCGTTCTGATCACGCTAGTTCAGCAAATGCTACTTGACAGAATTGACTTTAGCAAGTCAAACTGGGTGTACGCTGTCGAGAATCCGAAGGGAGGTGGATATGAACTAGTCCATAGGACGAGGCGTAAGCGCCAATTGACATGCCACACATGGGCACGCTTTATTCCTCGCAGAGATATCAAATTCACCAATTTCTGGCCGACCTTTGATATTTGGAATGGGTATTGGAATGGACATGAAGTTGGTAAGGACCAGACGCTGCCCAATGGAGAATTTGATATCATATAGTAGGTACAGATTGTTTAATGGGCTTCGAAGACTGGTCCATTCAGAACCTGGATCGACACATGTGGGCGTACCTAGCTTTGCAGGGCCTCGACCTCACCTATCATGTCTTCGGTCATCTAGTCGAAGATGACGGAACTGTTGTGGGCATTGTGCAAGAGGCACACGTTGGCAGGCTGATGCAATACCGAGACAGATCAACTGTCTACGACGCATACTCACGAATGCAACAACGCGGTCTGATCTATTGTGGAGTATTCGAGTCCTATAATACTCATATTATGGACGGGAAGGTTCGGATACCGGCCCTACATACTATCTGGTACTTTCCAGACGAACACGCGTGTAAAAAACAGGGAGAAATCCGTCACTGGAAGTCACTGGATGCTCATTTCCGAGAATTGAAAGAACGACAGGATACTTCTCCAGGTCTATGCATCTACCGTCAAATGGTCACAATTCCACAATTTTTAGCACGCTTTTCACCTGATCGTCCCCTCTTTCTTAACTTGGCAGCTCGGATAGTCAAGGAAAAGAAGGAAGAAGCTGAAGATCGTTATAGAGCTATTCAAGCCTGGCTTCGCAAGACCGAGCGTTCGCGCAAAGAGCTGATTCTTTCGGATGGCAAAGCAAGTTATTCACGAGCAGGTGTGGTTCGACGGGAAAAGGCACGAGACTTTGAAATTCATCTACAGTCTCGTCCTTCCTGTCGAAATGGGGTTGCTGTCTCATCTAGCATCATCATCGATCCTCACAATGAAGCTCCTCGTAAAAACCGCCGAAAAGTGCTATTAGGTAGAATGGAGAGCCCATTCAGTGATGCAGAAACAGAAGAGACTTCTGTTGAATATGTTTCTGCATTGACAGCAGGTGCTCAATTCTTCCATCCGTCCAGCTTGCGTCCTCATAACGGGTTGGATACTGAGTCTGACAGTGATGACACACTCATAGAATGTGCTGTCGCTCTTTCATGATCGTCTCTCCTATTTATTTCTCTCGATTCCAGACTTTTTGTACTCCTGTGCAACTACTCGCTGTGTAGATTTTGGATTGGTATGTACCTCTGAGAGGGTCAATCATTGTATCTGCCGTCATTATTCAATGTTACCTGCATTGTATCGAGTTGTAAAATGTTTATAAACCATTAAATGCCATTTATTACAGAAATATGGCACTCTAGCCTGTTGATGAATATTAAACTGGATAGGGTGGCGTGGGTCTCTACTTTTTAACATAAGTACCTCAGAGAACGTTAAAATCTACTTTCGTAGGAAAATGTCAAGGGGTCAATATGATGTCGAATCATCAAACCTGAGAGACAACGGCCACAGACCCTGCGAATCGAACAAACTGAATCGCGGTTTCCAACAACCTGGTTCAGAGGTAGACAAGCCACTTGAGATTGAGAATGCCGAGCGTTGCCCTGAACACTTATGATCCAGGCGGTCGACCAGCCTTGTGAGCTATTATCCATCAAAATCATAAGAACTATTGACAAGGCTTGTGCAGCCTTTCGCAGCGATATACAAATGGGTATGAGTTACCAGATAAACTTTAAAACTAGGTGACGAATACGGAACGAATTCTTTGAATCTAGATATGCTGACGAGAGTTGTCAAAAACTAAGGCAACACAGAACTAATTACCATATGGGACGAAAGAGAGTGGCAAGATCATACAATGAAAGGTCGAATCAGTGCATGACTACGGTCAAATACGCCCACAGATCTTTTGCGCCAACGTGCTCTAAAACTATAAATGCGCTTGCGTCGACTCCATATGATTGTCTTCACTGGGTTTCGGTTCCCATTTCTGTAATTTCCATCCAAAAGTGTAATATCGGGAGGGTCTTCATCTGGAGTCTACGTTCTATGCGAGCAGAATAAAGACAAAATGTAGGTCGGAAGTCATTGCCGGAATTATTCTGGGCCCGGAGTTACCTCCTGATCGTTGAGCGCTGAGCGCTGAGCATTTACGGTCATGAAGGATCGGCTCTCTCCACTTAGACACTCCACACTGACGCTAGGATATATCAACACTGACCAAAAAAAGCCGTCTTGTGCAACATGATCATGCGTCGGAGGCTTAGCGCTTCCTGAGTATCAGACTGCGCTGGCTGGCATATGGTTTTCCTATCAATCCCACGACTTGTCACTGCGTTGCAACGTTTTATCGTACTCCAAGGAGTACAAGGAGTCCGAGGAGTAATCATCTCCTCTCATGCGCGTCGCCTGACTAGGGCTGTGTGCTTATGGACATTATGTCGGCATTTATAGCTATTTTTTTGGTCTTTTTAGTGTCGCCTGCAGATCAGTAGCTCGGGAGAAGGCTGCTGCAACTTTGAGCGCTACAAGTTCGTACTACTCTATCCTGTCCGGATGCGTCTACTTTGTGCCCGATCTGTGCATTGGTATCTGGACCGCGAGTTCTACTAATTATCGTCTCGAACAAATGGCACAATCTCCCTAAGATTGTACAAGGATGCCGCGGGATTGATCTAAATCCGCTGCTATCAACAGTTTCGCGGCTGGTGCTCCTCGGCGATGGCGCATCTCTATTTTCCTTGATCTTGATTTTGTAATTGCTTCGTATTCCATGTAAAGTCATCCCGCGAGCATTCATCGATATAATCAAGCAGTGATATGTTCCTGTCAACATATCCACAATATGTTGTGTGTACTCATGACCTTTTCTGGTGAATCTGTTCAAAAGTTTGCATTTCTTTGCGTAACTTCTCTCAAACAAATCGGATGCAGTTCCTGAACATCTAGATCTTTCCAGTTGGACAACTAACACTCGGATTATCTGCTCGCTGGAATGCCCCCGGTTGAATGTGTCCGAAACAAGTGGAGAAATGACACCAGCTGCAAGTGTGCCCACGATCGCATTTGCCGCAACTACTGCTAGGGCAGAACCAGTCTTAAGTAGGAAAAATGTTCAAGAAACCTATCGTCTATTTCTTGGCCAGCTTCGAAAATTGTCATTGTCTTCATACAATCCTTGTAAAAACACTTTTCTGTGTAAATTGACGCATTGGAAATGGTATAAACACATCTCTTTTTCGGCTTTTCCCAAGGAGACATTATTGGGGTGCCAGTAGTGAACTTGAGTCACCGTTTGAATTAGGGCTGGACGTTATTCTTTGGGATCACATCAGCGTGGGATTCCGGTCTCCCGAGGGGCTCAGGAGAAATCCCAATCATCCACTCACTGCTGGCACCAGGACCTGTTTTCACCAGGAAAAGTGACAAAAAGAGTTTGTGCCATTTACTTAGCGGCATTTTTCATTGTTTCAACCTTTTCCTCTCAGAAATACGTGCGTTGAAAATGGCACTACACAATTCTTTGTCTCTTTCTTTTGGTGGAAACAAATGCTGGTGCCAGCGGTGACTATAATTCACTAAATTAGATGTGATTATGGCTTGTAATGACCTTGTGAACTGTACAGCAGTCTATCGCCTCAAGTAATGCAAAATGCAATAAACACTACTAAGATAACGTTAATTAGGCATGTATGCGATGACAACAACCTAGTAGTAAGTATAAACAAGAAATCGTAGTGTAGTCGTGTAAGTAGTGGCAGGAGGATACAAAATATATCCAATAAGTATCACCCAGGCTATCACCCGGGCGAGCATTATGCTCAGCGAATAGACCATTTATCAAAAGCACTCTCTTTCTTGGCTGGATCAGGGCGTTTTTTCCAGACGTGCCACTTCCTGAGAGTCTCATCTCGCGAACAGACGGTGAAAATATCTTCGCCGCTTGGCGAGAGGCAGCTATGCGTTATTGGGCCCAAATGTGCGGATGTCAGATTGAGTAGTCGTTTACCCGAAGGGTAGTCATGCACCGTGATTGAGTTCGTAAGGGGTGTGGACAGAAGTTTCATGGGCCTTGAAGGTATCGCGGATGACGCGGAGTCACGGGTAGGGGGTAGAGGCTCAAAGGAAGAACCATGTGTGCTGAGGAGTTCCTTGCAGTGAGGCGACCAGTGGAGAGATAGTACGGCAGTGTTTAGAGGAATAGTTAAGGTCGGTGTGGGGAGCGCCGAGGACGATGACGAGCTCCAAACACGGATCGTACCTTCCGGATATAGACTCCCGGTTGCGAGGAGATCTGGCTTCCAAGGGCACCATGCCAAAGCCTGATGATAAGCCGACTTAGCGATGATCAATGGAGTTGTTTATCATGAGGAAATCGCACCTTCACCGGTGCGCGATGTCTCATCTTTGGCCCCTGGGTGCCTTCTTCAAGGAGCTCTTTTCCTGCTCTCTTGTCCCAAATGTGCACCATACCAAGGTCATCACCGCTCGCCAGCATCGAGCCTGCTACATTCCATTTGAGATTGAGAATCTTGCCCTTGTGCCCTGGTACGCGACGGGCCTTCTCCGGACAACGGACATCAAAGAGAGATATCGAGCCGTCCTCAAGTCCCACTGCAAGCAAATCCTCATTCCAGTCCAAACCTCCAACCCCCGAGAAATTGGCATCGCGCCACATGCATATCATTCCACCCTTGTCATGCCCTTCCCCTGCATCCCTCACTTGCATGACTCCTCGGCTCGTTCCGAGAGCCAGTTTCCTCCCGTTACCGTGCCCACCCCATTCGAGGTGGCACAGCTCGCCGGCATCGGGACCGTCGACTTTACAAAGGCGGAATACGGCACGTGTATCGAGATTCTGATAGTAGACATTGACCCCACAAGCGACTGCGATATGATTATCTCGTGACCATGTAATGGGTGTCGCAAGGGGGTTTTGGGTCATTCCAGGAGCGTCAAGTACCAGCAGACATTGCTGCCTGTTAGTGAGGTTTGAAACGACGGAGCTAGCATGGAAGAGGGGTGGAATATCGAATAAACTCGAAGCGCTACGACGGAGCATGCTGAACATCTTGCCATGGTCCCCACCTCTAGGCTCGTTCTCTTTGTAGTTCAAGATACGATCGTCGCTCAAACCAAATAATCGACCGATACGATTTGTCCTGGGTGTAGCAGTGAGTGGTATGGTGGTTTTGGGTCGCGATGGAACAAATCTGTCCACCTGAAGGTCCGAACAGTTGTGGCAGGCAATGAAAGGGAAAAAAGACAAACGCACTGAGTTTGAAGGACGTAAGGTACTTTCACCTGTAAAGTCCTGTTGTATATTCAAGTCTCCTCCAAGCATAGATATGCGTCGTCGTTTCAAGGACGAAAGCTTTGAGACCGACGCATATGAAGCAACCCGTTTCCTTGGTGTTTCGATGTGGCATGTTTCTGCGGGTGTATCTGTATCTCTGTAGGATATAGGGATGATAATGATATGAACACAAGCACCGTCGTATAAGGAGGTACTTACGCAGACATGATGGTGGTAAGAAACAGAGAGGATATCGGCGCCGGCGCCTTGACTTGAATGCCAATGACAATGCAATCGTCACAATGGACGGACAACCCTTCTTCCACGTGATCGTTTCACCCCCAATTTGATTTAATAATTATTGCGAACAAAACTTGAATTTGTTCACGAACAATGCCCTCAGGAGTACTTCCGGACGAAATCATCAAGGAGATACTTACCCCTGCCCTGAGAGTTTCTGACGAAAGTTTCCGCAGCATTGATGGGGTCTCGCCTTTTCTAACTTCCACAGAGTCATCGTCCGTTCTCCTACTAGTTTGCAAAAGTTGGCTCCGTGTCGCGACTCCCCTATTATACCATGTTGTCGTTCTGCGCTCCAGGCCACAAGCCCGAGCCCTTTGTTGCACTCTACGCGGCAATATAGTTTTAGCCACGTTCATCAAGAAACTACGCGTTGAAGGTGGATTCGGCGTGTCTATGTACCCTATTCTTCGATCAGGAAAGAACATTGAGGAAATATGGCTGAAATTAGACATCTGGTCTGGGGATAGTGTGACTGGACTCTGTCGTGGCCTTCCCCTAGTAAATCCTCGACGTCTTATTCTCCCCGATGAACAATCCAACGGGAATGGACCCACACGTAAGCTTGTGCACACTGTCTGTGAATGTATTACCAAGTGGGAACGGCTGGTTTGTCTATTCTTCTTTCTTGAGTGTGGATGTCTTGGGATTGACCTGATGACTAGTCAGCTGTTGATCTGCCCTTCCATAATATCCGGCTTTGGAGACCTTCCATACAATCGAGTATCTTGGTTGCATTGCCTAAAGCTAAGCTTTTGAAGACGATAAATCTAACGGAGCCCCAATGCGATAGAATGTTCCTGCTATCTTTGGCCGAAATTCCGTCTTTGGAGATCATACATGTCTCCACAGGAAATAATCCGGGATCCAACAACCTCAGTTCCTGGACTCGAGCCAGGACAAAGGAAGTTATGTCAGATGAAAAGCTAGGAAAACTTTTGCATTATGAATCTATGGGTTGGGATGACGACATGGGGTAAGTGACTTGGTATTATTCGTTTCACCATTTCAATGCTAATAGCGGTATCATCGATGAACTGACGTCTAACGGAGAAGCCTCCTTATTAAAGGAAGATTCAATCACATTTGATCCGTCGTTTGTTGCCTTGCAGTCAACTACAGAAGAGGTAAAAGTCCAGATATGGAGCAACATTATCTATTTCAGTCTTCTACCGACCAATACTGCCGCTGCCACTTTTTGTTTGAAAAAGGATCCTTTCCAGTCAAGCTCTTCTTCAGAAATCAACTCAGACCCGGAATGCGTCGTCAAGATTCCAAGAATTAATATCCTTCTTGTTTCAAGACTATTCTACGTGAGGGTACTTTCCACAGTCCCTGCTTTTCCCTCCTTGATCAAGACTGCATTTAGAATACAGCGATGCGCTATCACTATCGGTACTGTTTGCTTGACGGTTTGAGAAATTTATTCTTAGCTGGCCGCCGAATCTCTCAGAACCCATCATTGGGGTCTGCAATCCATCATTTGGCAACTAGTTCATGCTGGGGAGGAAGTCCCAGTGACCTCCGCCCCTTCCTGATGAACGCAACAAATCTTGTACATCTAACCTCGGGCGATAAACGGGTGGAATTGTTGAATTATCAAAGCTTGGTCACCCTGGCCGCTACGACCGGTTCGAAGCTGCAAACCTTGACTGGATATGCCATCTCCAGAGCTTCGACGCCTAGGCTTGCGACGCCGCTGTACGCTTTTACCGCCCTTCGAGCGCTCGATTGGGACTCGAGTACACGTCTCAAGTCTAAGCATGGACACGTTCCCGTTGATGCTTTACCTTGCCTCGAGTGGTTGACTTTTGTGTCGTCAAATGATACATTTCTCGACCTTTTGGGGTATATGGCGTCAGTTGGTTCTGGTAATTACTCGATCGGTCGATACTGATGGATATGAAAGCTTGCCTGCACTCAGGCATGTTATATTTCCCATTGCAAAGAAAATGGAAGGTGCCCGCGAATTCCTCAAGAAGAACGGAAAAAAACTTTATTCACTCAGTATGGAGGATGCAAGAGGGCTTTGGGCGCTCTGCCCTTCTCTCTCTGTCATGACTATATCCGGTGTAAGTCATTGTTGTTGAACTATCTTCAGATCATCTATATCGATCATGACGATGTTCAACTCAGCTTCCTGTTCTCGAGTCTCACCCGAGCATCTCGACAATAATTTTGACAATTTCTGGCATGTAAGTCAAGATCAGCTCGGAAACAGGTTCCTAATTGCACTGTTTCTCTAGTCGAGAAGGAACCATAGGTGACAAATTTCATATGTTAGCCACCATAGACTTTGGTCAGGACTTCCCAGCGCTCAATGAAATCCGGGTGATTTCCTGCCAGTGGCCCACGACTGAGTAGTTGATTCGCCATTATAGACACCGTTGATACTTACAATATGAATGACAGGCCCGAAATTCACAGAGGTCCCAGAAGCAAATGGGTAAAGTGGTCGGAACGCCTCGTGGAGTGGAATGTTAAACTCACCGACAAGGACGGAAAACACTGGAAACCTCGCCTGAAATGAACAAGTTCTTTTTCCGCGCTGTGAATCAATCTCTTAGCGCTACGCACAGATCTTGGCATCGTTTGGAACATGATTGTGTGATCAACAATTTCGAACTTCCTTCATATACACGAATTGTTTCTTGTTAACTTAGGTTGTCTTGATATGGTATGGCTTGTGTCCATAACATACCGTACTGTACTGTACTGTAATATCACATCTATGTACTTGATTTTGAGCCAATGTGTAAACCTATACCCTCATTTCTGTTGGTACAGTCCTCAATTGTGTGAAGTTCTCTAGCTTTCTTTTTAGAGATCTCTGAGTTGAGTCTTTGTCTGACAATACATACGTCTCTTGAAGGCCATTTGTAGTCTCATATAAGCTGGGAAATAGTATGGTACAAGATACAATCAGAGGGTATGAGACACAATACAGCATCTCACCTTATAGCACTGGTAGAGTGACCACCTGTGTCACGACCCACTCCCGGAGCTCGCCCACCACCCCGGGACAACACCACTGACACCCCCGTACTCCCCCGGGACAACGCCAACCCATCACAACACCGCAACAGGCCATGGTGACACCTGTCACTCCCGGGTTCGCCGCCCCCTCAACCCTGACACCTGGCAATCACCGTGACCCTGGAACATCCCGCATCAACCCGGAATCTCCCATGGCATGGGCCACCCTCAGACAGATCACCTCGGCATCCCCTGGCAATCAGTCCCGTCACCTGGCGATTACTCTGGCAATCATGCCCAACACCTGCAGTTATGGCCTGACCCCCATCACCCGCATCACCCGGCAATCACCCCGGCGATCATGCCCGACACCTGACATGGAACCAGGCTGAGCCTGCCACCCTGGAGTCCGCAGTATTTAAGGCCTAGGTAGACAACTTGTATGCTAGTGTTGATATTGCAAACTATCTTGTC